>VUQI01064075.1:0-24700 GCA_015106735.1 Paratilapia polleni
CTGTCATTTTTAATTAATCATTCAGTATGTCTCAGTGATCCAAAGGTTAACTGTCATCCGGTTTCCTCAGAGGACCGCCAGCTGGTGTCACAGTTAGATTTGAGTGCTATGCGTACCTTATTAACCATAAGATAACACCACACACTGACATGTATGGATCAACTGAGGCAAAGACCACATCGGGGCAACTCTCCAGTACAAGTCCAAACTCAAGGGGGTCATCCTTGACATCATGTAAAAAGTACATGTCTGCTCAGTTCAATTTATTTGGGCCGGTGTGAAAGCTGTCCATCGACCTACTAAACAACCACCTTTCCAAGCATACTCTGCAGACCTATGTCCAAGTTATTTACATGTAACAGCTCCTCATTCAAAAGAGAGTGATGACAAAAGGGTTGGGTTAACAGGTGTCCGACCACGGCTCAAGTATTCCAAACAGCCACAATCAAAAATGAAATAGCAAGAGAGAGACACAATTGATTGCTTAACAGTGGGCACACATTTTCGGAGAGTTTCACAGTCCTACACTGAGCTGCAAATGCAAGAACTGATGGAAATATTAACTATACTACTCAACAGTTACATAAAATGCCTTATTTTCAGCTTGTTTCTACCTGTTAGCCATTTTTCAGAACATATAAAGTCCAGTTTCCTCAACTGAAAATGTCCATGAGCAATGAAGCTAACATTTCTTTGTGACAGTAGAGAACATAAAGGAACACCTTTATGGCACAGTTATGTGCAGCATGACTTGCTGTGAGTCCTTCAATTTTGGCTTTTGCACTGATAATGCAGGACAATGTCACCAAAAATCCAGCACAGCATTAGTTCTTCAAGGCCACAAAGTCAAGCTCAGACAGATGATGGCTCAGATGTGACAACTCTGCTGGAAAGTTTCATATGGGGCTGCCATTTAAACTGCTTCAGCCTGCATACAGGTGATGCTACCTCTGCAAGTCACTTTGCAACCCCTACACCATTTCGTGCTATTTATGCTGTTTCTGACTTGATAAATATCATGTCCAATGTTAATTATGCCTTAATGCTGCTGTCCCTGCCTTTTGCCTTTCCGTGTATGCGCGTCAAAGGCGGGGAGGTCCCAGAACAGAGCCATAGCGCCAAATATGATTTACTGCAGATGGAATAACATTCGTAATTTGACTAAAGTGGACCTAACAGAACTTGTCAGTTGTGACTTTATGTTTCAAGCTCTATTAAACAGAACAGAAATAAAGAGGAGCAATATTTTTTTTTCCAACTGTCCTAGTGCAATTGTAATGACCTCCTGCAATACTCTTAAGGGCTGTTATCAGGAAACTCTAAAATTTCATCCTTTCACATGATAGGCTAGCCTCTATCAGATGATAGGTTCGCAATCCAGTGCAATCAAGTGGTCCAGCAGCACAGAGAGGCCGGTCCATATGAAAGTAACTTGTGTCGACAAACCACACTCAAAATCATGATGACAAAACACAGTTACAGAGTGTAACACCTTCCATATGTAGGGGAGGATATGGGAATTTTTAGATACACATGCTTACAAACGCACACACATGCATTAATAGTCTTTACAGATAGCTGGTGCCCACTGATGTGTCACCATGGTGAAAGTCCTTTCAGTCTGTGTGTGGTGGCTGATTAGTATTAGCAGTATAAGATCTTTCCTAAGTCCTTATTCAACGGATCACAGAAAAGGTGAAGAGTCAAATGGGCCTTTCTCTGTTTCACCGGAGGGAATCACTCAGCTATGACCAGGAATGGATACACAGACACACAGACAATCCCAAGGCAGTACAGCCTCATCAACAGTTGGTCGTGCTCTGCTCACACAATATCCTCACACACAAACATGTGCTCTTACATTTCAAGCTGCCAAAGCAAACGCATATAATTATACATACATATAAATGCAAAATAAAATCAGACAAAAACTCACAAATTAACTCCAGCACACACACACATTTTTACATGCACAAATGCACATACTGCTCTTCCTCTCATGCATTCTCTATCATTGATCCCATTTGATAAGCTGACAGTGGAAAGACAGTTGGTTTGGTGAGGGGTGCATGCCAATCAAAAGCCTCCTAACAGGTCGGCCTGCACCGCTCTCTTAAGAGCTACCCAGCCATGAATGGCCTAATAGGACTCACGTATCCATTACACACTAGATCCTGTCTTTCTCTCTGCTTCTTTCGTTAGTTGCTGCCTTCCCTCGCTTATCCCACCTCTTATCCTGCATATCTGTATGTCTTTCAATTTTATTACAGATGCTATCTGAGTAAAATTTTAAGATTTGAACTGTTAAAGTATTTTAGAAGAGTACCCGTGCCAGTTTAAAATACACCCAAACACATAAACTAATAAAGAAATAAAAAGGGATATTTTAAACATAATCATCAAATTAAACTTTTTTTCTGGAAATTACTGACTTCATTTCCTCTCTCCATACTTTACTTTCTTTGTGTCATTCCAACTCTTTCTGCTTTCCTCCGTTTTTCTCTCCAAGGAGGTGTCGGGTTACAGTTATTGTTGGTGCTGGTTACTGATAAATAGGGTGCCTAGTTACCAGCCAACGCACGATTGGCTCTTTTCAACAAAGCCTAGAAGAAAAAAAAAGAAAAAAGAAGAAGAAGAAGGGGGTGGGGTGTATGTGGGTCGCCCAGGGAAACCATGAGATTTGTGTCAATTTAAATAGAGTCGGGCAAATCTTCGAGGCATTTGCGTGTGTCTGTGTGTGTGTGTGTGTGTGTTCAAATGTGTAACTGTGAGTGTGTTTCGTCATCGCTGCAAGGACAAAGCTCGGGAGGCACTGACCCCTCCGGCACCCCTGAATACCCCCATCGGCACCTGCTGAATGCCCGCTGTGTACCCCATCCTCCCTCCACCCCTGCTGGCGTTAAAGAAGCCCTGTGCCAAACTCCACCCGCAAAAACACAGGCTGCCAGAATAAAGGGACAATAAGGGTGGGAGTAATCTCATCTAGAGCTAAAACTGTTATCCTGAAAGATGTTTAGATGTTTTAGATAGACAAATAATACCCAATCCAAACAGCCAAAAAATTTATTGTTAACATGCCTTTTGATGCAGAGTATAAAGACTCTATACCAAATGCTGACACTATATACAAATTGTTTTTCAATAAACACTTAAATATCAGGCTTGAAGCTCTCAGGTGCACTAACTGAAGCTATTATAGTTGCAACTTTATTTATAAGTATGCTCTGATTGGTCAGAAAACGCAAGGTGTGGTTACATACTGTAACCCTATGAGGATGCGGTTTAAGAGCTAATGGCTAACAAAGCCCTCACACTTCAGCCTGTTATGTTTGAACCAGAATCAGACCTAGAACAAGGAGAGACTGCTGCACAAGTTGCACCGCAACTCAGAGATCATCCACTGGTTAGTGCAGCCCTGTTATAAAGCTTCAAGCTAAGGGCTTTCGCCATCTTAGTGTGAAAAAAGATGTGACAAGCGATGGGTGGACCAGGCTAATAATCCTTCTTTCTGATTAATAATGACCATAAATTACAAAATTAACTTCAAGATTTCTTCAGTATGACCTGAAACTAGTGATTGAGTTAATAAAGTCATCAGGAAAGTGTTTATTGGAGTCGCAGAGCGAAGGAACCCCAGGACCATTTTCCCATTGACTTCTATACAATTTGTTTTTGCCACCAGCGGAGTCGCCCCCTGCTGGCCTTTAAAAAGAATGCAGGTTTAAGGCACTACCGTGTTAGCTTCACTTGTCAAACTCAGAAGCCACGTCCGTCTTTAATATTGTGTTTCGTAACACAGTGCGTACCGCTTTCATGAAATTGCGTTGGGAAATTTGTTGAATCATTAGGGTTTTTTATTCCTAGTCTCGAGTCCCCTACTAGTTTTCCATATGTACACCATCAGGAAATGCTAACAAAAATGCTGAGCAAATGGGGTCTATAGCACAAAAGGTGACATGAAAACACAGTAACCTACACCAAGTCCTTGTTTATCAAATCAGTCCACAAGTTTCCACAATTTCTGACTGACCCTCAGCATTATAATATAGTTCTAGACTATCTGAATATAATCATTGTAGTGTTAGCCACTTTAGCTCTGCAGCAGGGTAACACTGATATTTTTTTTAGTTTTGTGGGGACATTGCCATGAAAAATAAATGTATAACAGGGTCTCCTATGATTGGGCTCCTGCCCATTTTTCATTTAAGGTTGTGCAAAACTAACCACTTGCTGGACATTATGCAAATGTGTTGCATAGTGATGTAGATAAGTCACAGAAGAAAAGCAATACTACAAATTAGACATATCATGAAGTTCAGGAGCAGTGTTTTCTGTGGGAGAGGACAACTCTCTTTGGCATTTGGGATTGGGACTTTAGCGCTTTAACATCTTAAATGTGCAAAAAAAGGTACAATACACTTAAGGAAAGGGGAAAAACCCACAAAACACTGACATTCTTCTGGTAAAATGCCTCTGATGCAGCAGTTATAATTTAAAGGGCTGAACTGAGACTTCAGGGATGTTTGTATACATGTTGTACTTTGTTCCTGATAGCTTACTTATTTGCCTAGGTTTTTTCTTCAAATAGTACCGATGTAACCATTCGAAGAAAAAGAAAATCACACATATCCTCCCCTTTTTGGTTAACTGCACCCAAAGCAAGTGGCAGGACTCTTAGTTACAAGCATAAAAAGAACTATTTTATGATTGCCGTTTCTACAAAGACAGGAATAAGCAAATCAAACTTTCACAAAACCAGACTGCTATAATTGTTAGTTTTCATTCCTAATTAGCCACGGTAAAACTCCCCAACTACTTCACCCTCTGTTCTCCTGTTGAGCATTCAAGGCCTGGAGGCTTGCTTTGAGACCTGCTGTCATCTTCAGGAAGTCTACAGAAACACTATAAATTGTTAATGTATTAAGCAGATCTTGGAGCTGTCAGAGGAAGAGCGAAAGCTAACAATTATCAGAAGATTGCACTACAAATGCTGAGCCATCACATTCTCTTACACACTGAGACGTGACTTTGTGAAATGTTCTCAGCAAAAATCGAACCGTGTTTGGTGGTCCATATAAACTTTAAATAATGCAGTTACCTCTCCATATTGTAATTTTAAATTAAGAGCAGGAGTTTCCCATCAGAACACAATGCATGTACAAAACAGAAAAAAGGACTCTCATTATTAGCTTCTTGGACAAATAAACTGCCCTAACTGAACCACAGTAACAACATATGTAGTATACCAGCTGCTAGTTGCTACTAGCCAGTTGATCACCCAGCCAAACACTTGTTCAATCAATGAGTCATTCATGAATCTATTCAGTGTTTAAATAAGTCAGCCAGGCAGCAAGTGAAGCAGTCAAATTCACTGATTCATTCATGCATTCACTTTATCAGTTAGTCACCAGCAAACCAGCCAGCAGTCCGAAACAGTACTGAAACAGAAGCAGATGTCTCAGCGCTGCTTGGACTCAGCCGGCCCACCTGGAGCTGCTGGCTGCCAGCTGATCTCTTGATGTTTCTATCCTCCCCTGGCCTCGTGCCGCCACCCATCCGAGCCACATCTGTGACATCTTACTCGCTCTCTTTCTTGGATTACAGAAAAAGATTGTGGAGGGTAGCTTAGGTGAATATTTGTTCTGAGTACTGTTTATGTTACATGTGCGTTCTTTACGTTTGGGTTTTATGGGCTCATAGTGGATTTGGCCTTCATCATGTTAGGCATTTGAGAAAAATCTAAAGAAGAAAAGTGAAAGACAGCAGAAGTCTTTGTCTCCACAACCAGTAAGAAACAAGAAACAAAGGAGCATCTGCGATAATAGCATAGCACCAATAAAAGCTTTTGAACAGAGCTCTTAACATCCCATTTACAAGACTATTCTCAGTGGACGCAATAAGTAAATGTGGCCACGATAGGGGCTGCAGAGGGAGAAGACTAGTGGGGGAGAAAACAGCAGTGTAACAAAGCGGTACGGTTGAGCGGAGAGGAATAATTCCTTCTCACCGGGAGTTTCTTTGAAGTCAGAAAAAGAGGGAATGTGAGGGTAGAAAAAGGGAGATTGCCCCCTAATCTCCTTTTTCTCTCATCCCTCCTCCCTATTCTTACTTTACCTCATTTCGTTCTCTTCACTTGAACTCTCATCATAGCCAGAACTCGCATCCCCTCGCCCTGTACTGTATCGCTCTCCTCTTTTTCTTCTCTTAGCTTCTTTCTTTCTTTCTCTCCTTCACCCCTCCTCTTCTCCACCACAGGGTCATTTAGATGTCACTGTATTGTGCTGGGTGACATGCATGACAAGCACAGTGCGTGACAATGAGTCAGCTTCAGGAAAGAAAGAAGGGGGTGGTAGTGAGAGGTATTAGTTTCTTTGGGCATACCTGTTGAGAGTCTCCTTAACTATGTACAGTTTGAGTTACTGCATTAGGCGGTGTAACAAAAGTAGGATATTTTTATATAATTAACTCTTTATGTCACTGGTGTTTGCGATTATCACAGCTGAATAACACTCTAGGGGATTAACCCAAGTGGCAGCCTCTGGGGCTGAAAAATGAAGCCAACGCAGAAGGGCCACAAACTGCAGTTCCACAAATGGCCACTTGAGGCTGGCGAGCCTGGCGACTCCATAGAGTCGCATGTTGAAATGCCCAACTTTACAGCAGAACTTAGCATGTTTACAGACTGGCACAAAAACTGTTTAGGACTAGTTTATAGCGAACTTATCTCTTCATGAAAGCCTTACAGGGGGTCGATTTCTTACCTGTTTGAATTGTATTAAGGCTTAAAGTGAAGCATAAGTTACAAGCGGTTGCCAACACTGACTAATAGTTGCTAGCTGTCTGCTAGCTCTCACCTTAGCTTATATGAACCCCTGCATGGACCTCTCCACTGAGTTTGCGCCTACTGGAGAGCGATGGTAGCTTTATATTATTATATGTTAGCACTATTATGCGATTCACCTGCACAGTCTATGGCTGCACCTTCCTAACCAAGCTAGCTAGTGTTAGCCGACAACTTATCACTCCACACTCTCATCCACACATGGTCACTTCTGGCTCCAAAAAAGCAACATGGAGACTTGAGGCTTCAACACCGTAGTCCACAAACTAATGAGTGACTGTGGAAATACTATCCATCCTATATACAGTCTGTGTATATGGTCTAAGCCCTTATGTATTCAACGACTGGAAAATGGCACATATAGGAAACACAAGCTCTTAAAGCATCATTGGCTGTCTCCAAATTCAACACAATTAAAAAAAGCCCCAAAATCTTTCATTTCCTTTTTTGTCCCTTTCATTCTGTCATTCATCCAAAACCTTAAGGCCATCCAAAACAAACTAATAACCACATCTCGGCAAGCATCTCTCTCCCTCTTTATTCTGCTACTGTCAGCCCCTTCCTCCTCTCATAGAAGGGGATTTATTAGGGTGGGGAAACAGTAAATTATGACTTTGACTAAGCTTGCAGGGACACGCCCCAACATCACACAGCCATTTAGTCGACCCCCAAAGAGACAAATTTTAAATACTGAACATCATTACTCTTGGAGAAATGATTGTTATTGAAGTTTGGGGGTTGTGCTATGACATGTTTTAATGCTTTCAAATGGAGTGGGGAATGGGTTGTAGGTAACAGAGAAGAGGAGTGTGATCAGTGTAATAACACTCAGGACCCCAGGGTCTTCTAGTTGTGTTAATGTGTGTGTGTGTGTGTGTGTGTAAACATGTTGACTGAACAGGAGGGGGAGAAGAACGTTTTATCAGGCGTCTCCATTGTTTCTTTGGAGCAATTTGCACAATTATACCTGCAAAAGTGTCCATGTGTTTACTTTAACACTTTTCCTCAAAACACACTGTATTTATGCAGATGAGCATGATTGCACATGCACAGACACACTGTCAAATTTTGAGGATGTTTCTTGGTTTCACTTACAGATGAAGTCATTCCTGTGGTAAAGGCTGGAATGCTGAGATTATTAAACAGCCTATGAAAGACATCCAAACTATGACTCTGGATAAGACATAAACAAGTTGATGAGTGTCTGTGTGTGTGTGCTTTCTATTGATCCTGCACTAATGCCAGTTAACAAGTTGTTGTTTAATCGAAATGGGAGGTCTACAGTTTATCAGAGAAAACGAGAGAATGATGATGATGAAAATAGTGTTGGTAGTATGTGTGTATATGTCAGAGAGAAGACTGTTGTGGTCTGCTGTTACCCACACAGCAAAGCTATTTAACTAGCGATGGTTATTAATGTATCCACAGAATCCCAGATACCAGATATTTGCCAAATGCAAGACTGGACAGTAACAGGGTGACTGTGTGGGGATCCTGCTGATGGTGGAGGAGTCAAAAGAGTGGAAATTTTCTTGTATCACCTTCCACATCTGCCATCTCATCCTGCCTTGCCTCTCTACAAACATCTGTCCTCTGCTCCTTGATGTAGATACCCTCTGTTTCATTAAAGTCTAAGTGGCCCGGGCAGGTCCTCGAAGTCTACTAATGCCTGGACTTCTTTCTTGGTTGTTTCCTTTCTTGTATTATACATTGTAATCTAGTGTTTTCCTGTCTCTTAATGTGTCTTCGTGCATTCAAACTTGTGCTATTTTTAAAAGTAATACCCACATATATAAGGGCGTAGTCAGGACTTTTACAGAGAGGTGAATAAGGTGCTCATTCAGACATGAAGCCAACATGTCCAGGTGGTGTCAAATGAATGGAAAGAAGTGCATGTCTGACAGGAGCTTTACTGTGAATTTGGCAATAATAGCTATTTATTCTTGGTGTTGTTATAATGTATTCCAGTTCAGAGAATGAGACTTCTCAGTCTGGAATGTTGGAATTGGAATTCCAACTGGAATATTAATAGTGCCTTGTTCAGGCTGTATTAAAGTAACACATTAAGCTAAATTCTAATGTCAGGATGCTGAAGTTGAAGATACAGTGACGATGCAAACCCGGTGATTTTTAGCAGATGTAAGATTTACTGTGGTCACAGTCTTAGTTTAGCAAGTTTGCATGCTGAAATTTGCTATTTAGCAGTAAATGCAAAGTCCAGACAGGGATGGTGGAAGTGGCGTTAGTTTTTCAGGTACGTGGAGATAAACCAAGTATTGGGCAGTTAAAAAATGCCATCTGATAATGACTCTTATAGCTGGAGGATTACCAAAGTCATCTGGATACTTTCCATACTTGTGGGAATTTAGAGCCCAAGCAATATACTGGCCCTGCCAATATTAGCTATTTGCCAATATATGCGTATCGGCAGCCAATTAACAAAAACTAAAAAGCAAGGACGAGACAGGAGAAACACCCTTCAACCATGTTATGAGCATTGACTTTACATAGTTTGTCCACTAGAGGGCATTCTGCAACATCCCTGTTGGCAACACCACAAAGGCAACAACCAGCTGATCCGAGCAGAGTCCGACAGAGCGTAAACGAGTAATCCAGAATTTGTAACAGTAAAACCGATTTATTTTAAAACTGCATTGTCATATTATCTTAGTAAGGTCTCATAAATAACTATATGTAACAAATGTTACGGAAATCTGTTTATGTTTCGTGTCTGAAAGAAAAAAACAATCAGCCAATATATTGGATTATTAAATCACCAAATATCAATATCAGTGTCAGTCTTCAAAATCCTGTATCGGTCAGGCTCTATGGCGAACATGACTAAGAAATTTCAGGGCAATCTACCAGCAAGGTAACAATAGACTGAAGTAGCTCATCAAACTAGCAACTAAAAAATGATAAATAAAAAAAGACGTACACCAGTGGTATAGCTACAAATGTGCATTATCAGTATGCCCTCATTATGAATGCTTAGCATGGGTTTGTAAGTAGTGTAATCAATTTTTTTTTGTACAAAAGTCAACCTCTTTAACATCTCAGTAGATGTTAAAGTTTCCTTTCCAATGTCTGTGAACAAACTGTTGTACCAAGTAGTGAATGTGAGCCAAGCATCAAGAAAACGCAGGACATGAATGAGAATCTAGATCTGATGCAAACATTCACAGCTCACAAACAATGTGCATGATGAAAAAATGTATGGACTTATAGATGTGCTAAATAGCCACAATGGGAGAGATAAAGAGAAAAATTGACAGGGGATAAATGGTGCAAAAAGACAGCGCAGTGGCGTGCAATACATGACAGCTCAGCTTACGCAAATCCAGAGGTATGCCAGTGTGTGATACCTGCCCACAGCTTCTGTCATCACTTTAGTAATAATAGGCCATTTCCACTTTATCAGCCCTGCAGCCTTTTGGACCCCACTGACTGAAGAGAAGGTATAGATGGGACTACAAGACTGATTGTGCATGTGTTCATGTTAATGTGTGCGTGTGGCAAATGATGATCATCAACCAACTTACCCCTAAAGCAAAACCACAACTAACCACAGCTCTGTTCTCGCTTATTTTATGGATACCATCTCACAAGACTGATGGGCCTTGAGTCATATCAGTCTGTCCTCAGTATAGATCATTTGGGGGTAGAGAGACATCATAAAGATACAGATGGTCCTTGTGTGTGTTTGTGCATAGAATGTGTGCAGAAGGGGTGCAAAGGGAAATGCTAAGTTTGTTTCAACATGCCTTTCCTGACCTTGAAACACACCTTGAAGAGCAAATAAAAGCACAAAGCAGCACAGATCTGTGTATTTCTTAAAGAGCTTAACAATCAGAAAAGCTCGGCATGGATACTTAGAAAGCCAAATGATGAGGTCAGTCATGAATCATCAACATCCAATCAGATTTCACAGCGTTTTTAAAGTTGCACGTACAATAACTCCTTAAAAAGTCCAGAAGAACATTTTACAAAGCAATGAAATTCTATAACTTAACATATAAGGCAATGCAATGCACACACATCACGAATGAAAAAACTAAAGGTATTATTTGACTGTATCTTCAAAGAACTGATTGTTTTCTTTTACAAAATAAGGTCGTTTCTTCAAAATTGAAGAAAAGGAGAAAAAACTACTCTGAAAATAATTTAACAATAATGCTCACATTCATAAAAAAGTAAATGTAAAATTGCTTTATTTGCAAAATACATTTCACCCATGCTTAGAATTTGTCCTCTAACGTCTCTCAGCTATTAGGGACAATGGGCTGCTCCTCTCCATGTGAATATTGGAATAGTGATGGATGTGTTCTGTGAACAGCAGTATGCCTGGCATTGAGAGACAGCTGTTGGCCCTGGACCCCCAGTAAGGAAACTGTAACCAATAGACTCTGGAGCCGAACCAACTCATTCCTCACATCACACACATGGATGAACTCAGAGGAGCTTCTGTTTGGGGCCCTTGGGTATGCTTCCCTCCAGTCCATAACGCACATGTGGTGTCAGATGTACGGTTGAGGACTTGAATCTGACCAGTATTGGTATCAATATCAGTATATGTTGTCCAATATGCAGCAATATGAATTTTGTTTTTTACAGAATGTAATAGATAATTGGGGTAATTTAGAAATGATGTTGTCACATAGTTTGTCGAGTGGATTGACTTTTGATTCCATCATTTACAACACTCTCAGCAAAGTCTGCAGCACATCTATGTGAGTACGCATCACAGCTGAACCCATGGTGGTGCAGAGTCAAGCAGTGCTTTCACATTAACTCCCTAGCTAGTTCATAAAGTCCACTGATGCCAATTAAAAACTAATGACTCACTAATTTTCCTTTTCGAACACATCTCTAACACACTGCTTGTGTATACACTCACCAGTCACTACATTAGGTACACCTGCTCAACTGATCATTAATACAAATAATCAGCCAATCACATGGCAGTAACTCAATGTATTTGGTCAAGATAATCAGCTGACATGGTTGTGATGCTGTCATGTCAATATGGACCAAAATCTCTGAGGAATGTTTGCAGCACTTTCTTGAATCTATGGCACAGAGAATTATGGCAGTTCTGAAGGCAAAAGGGGGTCCAACCTGGTACCAGCAAGGTGCAAACTAATAAAGTGGCCAGTGCGTGTATATCTACTGCACCTGTATAAAAAAACAGGAATGGGAATTGAGAACTGGTACCACTGTTCAATCCATCCATTCCTTTATCAGTGGTAGCATGTTTTCCTGACAACCTATGCAGGCCTACTTTTTCCACAGCTCAGATCACGGGGCGACAGACCCAACTGAAGATTTGTGTAGATAGCAACAAGACCAATAAACAAGCTCAGAATGGTGAAAACAGTCCGTTGTAATCCTGTTATTTCTATATATAGTTCCTTCTATTCATGGATTAGGTATTATTAATTTAAATCACCCAACAATCATGCAGAGGAAAATGGAAAAAGGCATCCATTCAGTCCCTATTCAAATGCCTCATCTTGTGATTCCATTATAACCTGTGTGACTCAACACGTTGAGACAAACACCTCACACCTACAACACAATGCTCCTGGTTTCCTGGCACCGTGTGTAGAAAGGCAAGCAGCATTTAAAGAAACACACAAATCCACACTTTTGAGGTGTTAAACCTAAGCAGCAACAGTGTACCTGAGCAAACGGTTAGAGAAAAGGTGAAGGAGAACACGGCTGTCAACAGGAAGATGCAGATGAATGTAAGTTCTGTGACCTCTTGTTATATCTGAAGCCCTGGGCGTGGTTACCTCAGACTAAAACGTGAATTCTCTACCTACCTTGGCTTTATGCTGCACAGTTTAGTTAGAAAACAACACAAACCTGAATTTCCTCAAACACCAGGACCCGAGCCTGTAAATCATTACTCTGACGTGTAAATTATTGCTTTGGTCTAACCATTAACTGTTTTCGTGAGGCTGGAATTTAAATGTCTAATCCACAAGCACATCGTTTGTGAGCAGCAGTGACGAATAACAATAAGCATGTATCTGACTATCAAGAAAACAATTAAGTGGAAGGATTGCACAAGACTATGGTTATATAGTGAATCAATAAGAATGTTGTTTACATGAGGATATACTGCCATTAAGAGCAGAATAAGCTCTGAATCAATCACTTACACACAAAACAGAAGCCAAGAATAGAGACAATCAAGCAGCTTTATCTGAAAAGGGCTTGTGTCATTTTCTATGTTTACTAAGAAAGACTGACATTATCTGGGACACACAGAGGGTAAGGCAGACTGACAGTCCACATGACCCTGCAGTAAGTGGAGATTTACTCAGATAACACCACTGTTTAGAGTCACTGAGCCCACAGCTGCAACAATCTAGGACCTGCACTTTGTTCAGAGGTCAAATGACAATAACCAGAGGTCAAGAACTTTGGACCTGCACTGCTCCATCGGGTAATTTTACAGCCAGACAGAAAGCAGACACGAACTGCGGGCTAAGCTTGATTGGCAACTCAGTTTTGTGACTGACCGGACAATATTCACCGACAAATACTGAACATGCAAAAATGAGGTCTAGCTTCACATCTGGCCCCTGTGATGGGCAGGCGACCTGTCCAGGATGTACCCTGCTTTTTGCCCAATGTCAGCTGGGAAAGGCTCCAGCCCCGCTGTCAGCCCAAGGTGGAAGCAGTTAAGAAAATTGATGGATGGAACTTTACATCTCTATCTCAAAACTACTTCAGCTTGGCTGCCTCAATGCTGCAGTGAGAGGAAAGAGCAGCTCATCTACAAGCATTAAATTGCTATAATGAGTCTATTAAGAGATGATGGTAGCCATTATAGACTTGGAAATCAGTCCTGGCAATATTTTAGAAGACCCTGAGCAGAGTGTAGGCTGAGTGCTCAGCATCCTATCAGTATACTGTGGTCAGACTCTGAGTGCATCTGTCTCTAACAGCATTTTTTTTCTTTTTTTTTGGAGAGTTAGGAACTGGCGAAAGGCCTAACACACTAGTACAAGTAGCACTGGCCAATATCCCACTTTGCTGCAGTGCATAACTCTTTGCACAGACGAATCAGAAGAGAGGGAATGGAACAGTCAACAGCGGTCAATGAGGCAGCAGAAGTTACTGTATTACACTACTTACCACTTACAATATCCCCTGATAGCACCTCTAATGAGTAGGAGCCATACCATACCATAAACTTGATGTACACACACAACCAGACACACAAACAGATCTTCACTGTAACCCAAGATGTAATTTGATAAGGGGCTGAAGCTAGGCAGCAACACGCAGGTCATTTTCAAACATCACATGGGATGAAGGGAGACAGAGAGAGGCATTGTGGTTTTTGGTTCTGCTCCGTAACAGAGGTGTCAGGAGTGCTGCTAAACATCTAGCTGTTTTCACACACGCACTGCGGCCGAACTGGACTTTTCTACACATTACCCGGTGGAACAGGTTTGAAAGAATGTAAATGATTGAGTAGGATGTAATGGACATCAAACAAACTTTACCCTAGCAGCTCCCTTATGTCCGACCAAGCCTGCATGGAAATTGAACAGGTAACTATTCAGAGAATTCACATTGAATGATTTATGAGAAAGGGCAATTTCAGAAAGTGGCCAGACCCGATTCTCCTGACGCTGTCCAGAGTTTGTGTGAAAACGATGGATGGATGTTATCTCCACAATGTGAATACTAGAAACTTGTTTTGTTTTTTTTATTTAAACAATAAAAACACTAATGTGTTATACTGATGTGCAACATCAAAGGTCTTCTGCAACTATAGAAGACCTATATATCAACTATATATCTATTTTCAGTGTTAAAAACAGCTCTTCCTATCGAGTTAGGATTATACAAGTACTTCTATAAAAAGGAGACTAGAACCAAGAGTAGAGAAAAGTGGCTTAGACCTCATGGGGTTCAATACACATTATTAATGTGTATGTTAAACTGTAATGTAGTGTTAATTGTACAACAAATATTGGCTTGAAACTCTTTTTAAGGGTAATGCGATGTGCTGTCCCTGAAGGACAAAATAGCTTTTACTTTTATGCGTGTGTAACTGAAGACATTTTGGGAGGGTGAGGCACTTTTTGTGTGCCATATAAAAGGCGGAGGGGATCTTTGTGTGAAACGTGGCCTAAAACACTCCAGGGGAGGAGGTCAGCTGCCACAAAGTCCAAAGCAGCTGTGTGATCTAGATCATGTGTGACATGAAGGCCGGTGATTGTACTTATCTGTGTATGTAAGTGCGAATGCATGCTTCTGTACAGTTTACAGTTGAGTATGTGCATGAATCACACTATCCAAAATGTAACGGGAGGATGTTTCAGTTCAAAGGAGCATCCTGACACTCTATCAAAAGGCAAAGGAAACCCATTATACCTCCGAGCTCCCTCTTTCTTCATCTATGTATCTGTATCTCTAGCTCCCTGTTAAAAGATGAGGCCTGGAGGGATGGAGAAAACGTACAAAGCTTCAATCCACACGTCTTTGTCAGTTCCTTTGAAATGCTTACAGATGCCTAAGCCACTCCGCCTTTAGGTGCCAAGTGTGACCAAGGGTGTGGTGTGCAATTTGCCTACTAACACCGTGATACTCCGCTATGCTCTGTATTAAAATATAAGCTACTCTGGATTGCTCAATGTGCATTCACAAATAAATGTCTGCTTGATTTGAATATGCATAAGCTCATACAACCACTTTCTGTTCTCTTTATGTGTATGTGTTAATGCGTCACTGTTTAAACACAAGCATTTTTTCCCCCCCTTAACCTGACGAGACAGAGTTACAGTCACAGCAGAACAGAGTTTGCCAGGAGGTTGTAAGCTGACACCAATGATGACAGCATAGCAGCGACAGATATTGCTCTGGATCAGGGTTCAAATCCCCTCATGACAGTAAACATTCAGACCACTGAAGTGCCAGGGAGCAAGCTCTAAATCTAAAGAGGGTGTTCTTTCTGCATACTAATTATTTAAGCTAATTTTCAGAAACTGTGGCTTCATCAATATGTTGACGTGACTATTCTGTCACTCAGACAGAGGTCACTTTTATGTTAATGTGGCCTACCCTTGACCTTTACTGAAAGATGTTTGTTATTACCATCATTGGACAATACATCAAGAGTTTTCAACAATTTAACAATTAGAGAGGCCACAACCTATATGGAGTTAGGGTAACCACACACACTTCAGAAGTCTTCAAAAAACATCTGACTCTCACTGTATAACTGTTAAAATACTCCAGCTGCTGTGATGGATCACTGTAGATGAGAATGTACATACAGCTCTCTGGCTTTGGAAACTCATCGTTGTATCATGCTTTTCTCTGATGGTGCAGATACTAAATTCAGAAAAAAAAAGACACCTGCAAACAGCTGCAAGTAACATGTTAATCCTCAGTTAATGTTTGTCAGAACATGAATTACATTCATTTCTGGTGAATGTAATTTAATACAACCATGCTAGCAGCTCTGTGTTCACTGCTAGCGAGCTAGGCACAGCAGGCCTTATGCTTTATGCAGGCTACATGCTAATATGCTAGCTGGTGTTTTGTTGGTGTGTTTAACATGACATTGTTGGCTTACTAGCAAATTTACTAGACAAACTGAACTTATGAACTGCAGATCATCAAAGTCATTGCATTTTCTGTGTGCACCATGTTTGATGCTAATCGATCCAATGGTTGTAGAGTTAGGTAGCTAGAAAGCTACAAATAATTTGCTTTGGAATTTTTTTTGTAAACCTAGGTGCAGTTTTTGCTGCAAGCCACTTCAGCACAGATTTAAGATGAAAAGAAACCACAGATGCATCCATACCAACTATAATTTATGAACAAGGCATGTAGGGATTTCATGAAAATATATTATTTTGGGAAAATCAGGTACTGTCAGCCAGTAAGACATAAAAAGGACAACAATTTGAGAAGCAAGCGTGCAACAACAAGTTTGCACACACAAGTTAATAACTGTCAAGATTACACCTGTCACCAGCTGCTTCTCTGGCTGAAGGGGAAATGACTAAAACTGACACCTCTGTGAACACAATCTGGCATGAAGTCCTTCTGTGGAGTCCAACAACAACACTCACAGAGGATCAGTGTTAAAGCCCCAATCAAGAAGGTTTTTCTATGAGAGGGTAATTACAGAGAGATATCAGTTTTCTGAGAGAAACGTTATCAGCCAACTCTAATGCAAAGGGGGTTTTCTATTGCAATCTGCCATTTTTTCCCATCAAACTGTTTGGAATATCTTATTTTCTTGTATTTCTTGTAACAGAAGCCATGTTAGTCACTTTTAAGACATCTTTTTGGACAGGATTTCTGCAGAAGGGCATGTTTTTGTTTAGCTTTGGATTAAGAAACGGCCCTTTAACGCTGAACAGGTATTGGTCTGTTTGTGCCTATGAACTCAATCCATTTAAGCCGTTTGACATTTCATCCTAATACCTGCATTGTCAGTGCCAATGCCAAGTTTTAATAGCTGTGACGATCACAGCCAAAGGTACTGCACAGAGGACATTACACAGGTATCAAAAAAATGTTCCTTAGCAATGGCTAAGATTACACTTCTTGGAAAGAAGTAATGGTAAAGGGCAGAATAGAGAAGGTGGAGTACACATATCAAACAGCAAACTTTTTGAACTTTAATCTATCCACCTTTCTTCTTCCCAAGTTCTTAACTTCTCCCAAGCTTTTTAAAAATAGACGTCACCAAGTTAGAAATACTTTTCTAGAAATACTGTGTTTGGTTAAGGCTAGAGTGCAGCCTGAGTAGAGCAGGCAGAAGACAGCACACAGAACCATCATTTGCTTGCTGGGAATTCACAGGACTACTACCTGGAGCTATTCTCATATTGTCACAAATCAGAAATCACACAGAGTTTGTAGTTGGAAGTTGGCAAGTCTGACACCGTTTAACATCCGACCAGATTGCATTGGATATTTGCATTCCCCTTAGTCATTAAATGTCTATAAAATTTCAGGGCTGCAAAAGGACGTGTAAAAACAACTTTAGTTACACAGGCCAGCTGACTGACTTTAGCCTTACATTTACCAGGAGAAATGGAAAAGGTGTATATGAAAAGACGCCAGATTAAATTCCCAACTCCTTAATACAAAATGCTGAATATAAGCACTGCATCCACAGCAAAAGGCAACTTAATATTCATCTCTAGTATCTTTTAAAGCGTGGTGGTGCAGTGGTTATCACTGTCACCTCACAGCAAGAAGGTCCTGGGTTTGAATCCACCAGCCAGCTGGGGCCTTTCTGTGTGGAGTTTTCATGTTGTCCCTGTGTCTCCGTGGGTTCTCTCTGGGTACTCCGGCTTCCTCCCACAGTTCAAAAACATGCATGTTGGGTTAAATGATGATTAACCCAATGACCCTGAATTGGATAAGTGAAGAAAATGGATGGATGGATCTTCTAAAGTCATTTAGAACACATTAATGTCATGACAGTAAGGGGAATTTCTGGACAACTAGGTTAGCATGTTCACAGTTGTCCTTTTTTACACGTAGTACACAGCAGGAAATACTCTGTTTTAGACACGTTCGCATTACTGGAAGTACTTAGAGTGCTTGATAGAATGGCATCCACCTGCTAGAGGTGAACGCACTGGACAATTCGCTGCACTATTCTCACATCACCACAAACTGACATCACATAGACTTTGTACCAGGGAGCTGGCAGGTTAAAGACCAGCTAATGTCTGATAGACTATGTTGAATATTTGCGTTGTCACATGCACCTCTGTCAGGTGAGATTTAGAAACATTCAGGACTGCAGCGCTTGTGTGAAAACGGCTGGAGTGTGATCCACTTGGGGAAACAGCTGCTGATTCCTTTCTGCTGTGGACCAAGTGGCACTCCAAGTATTTAAAGTTGTGGTTTGTAAAGGAGTCAGCTAACTGCCACAAGGTAAATGGCTGTACCTCCCCAGGCTGGTTCGTAAAAGATCAGTGACGGACCTAAATGCCAAACCATTCAAGTATTATAGTAACATGTACTGAAAACTGAGCCTTATGCGACATACTGTGTGTTTCAAATGTATCCTCATGCAATCTGATGTTTGGTAATTGGCGTTAAGTTGAACAGAGTCACATTGTTTTTGTTAGTACGATATATTAGTACCAAATCTAGACACATGGTATGCAATGGAGCCAGTGTTAGCAAGGAGGAACAAAAGAAACAAGAGAGACAATGCCAAAAGCAGAGAAAGATAAGATTTTTCTAGCAAAAGTTACACCTTTTTTATTGCACTTTTAATTCACTTCAGGTTCCAGCTCAGCAAGAACAAAGATTAGTGGAAGGAGCTGCAACTATCTCCCTATTTTCCCTTTTTCTGCCACCTTCACAAGTGTGACACTTGTCATTCACTTAGGTAGTGTATATATATACATCCTCAGCCCCCACCCACCAACACCACCTCCACCACTTAACATTCCAGCAGCTGGTCACTGCACATCATGACGCATGTAATGTCGCACTCATAAGCCGTTGGTGAGCCGCGGAGCTCCCCCTGCCTCCCCGCTGAGAGACACAAAGAAGAGTATTGTGTTGTCTGACTGAGAGAGAATGAAATAGAAGGAGAGACCAAGGAGAGAGGTGTGTTTGGTTACAAAGACCAACCCTCCACCACCTAAAACCTGTCACTGTCTCACTGTCTTGCAGCATGTAAACAAGCAGCAGGCAAACAAGAGATAGCCTTACCCAAGTGTTAGTGACAGAAAGGGAATGGAGGGTGGAGGGGCTTTGTCATTAAACAGCACACATATACACATATTGTGAACAACACACAATCATACACTCAAATTTGCCAAAAAGACAAAACCTAAGGTAGAAACATGTATTCCCCCATTTTTACCTCTTTACCCATCTCAAACCCAAACCCCGGGCATGGGTGTTTGCAAACAAACAACCCCTCTTTGAAATCCCCACAGCAAACACACTTGCATGATGGGAAGGCACCTCAATTTCTAGCTGACTTTCCGGGCAGCAACAGAAAGCAGCACACTGCTTAGAGAGATTTCCTGCTGGAAACAAAGCATGTGGATTAAGTGTGTGGGAGGAAATATGCCTCAAGTAAAAGGTGGACAGATAAGGCAAACTTGGAGATGGCTAAATAAACAGATAACATTGTGACTAAGAGGTATAGTGCATGTTCTTTATCGTGTATAAATCTCCAACAAGATCACTTTTTGCCATATTTCAGACAAATTAAAGGTGGCGTTTTCCCTAGGGAAAAAAATGGGAGCCACATCCACCTTGTCCCTCAGTCAGTGTGTGGCCATATTTCTTTTCACAGCCAAAGACGGCATCAAGCAGACAGCTTTAGATCTTAAAACGTCCCTCTACTCTCTAGCCTGTAATTGAGCATTCAGACATCAGTGGAGGTGAACAGTGACCTGTCCTGATCCCCTGGTATTTACACTTCAAACTCTAGACTACAGCCTGGAGGCGCACATGCCCACATAGAAAAACACACACAGACACAGACACACACACCTAACAAGAACACATGTACAAATGTACAAGATTAAGCATGAATGTGATTCCTTTCTCGCTCATTGAGCACATAAACAGAGACAAGGAGATATGAACACTGTTATTACACTTGATCGATGTTCTTCGCTACCCTGCCTCAGATCAAAGAAGCATCATGTAAAGCAATTACAGTTTCAATTCTGATAAAGAAGGTGCAAAAAACAATTTGTTGCAAATGTTTGTTTTAGATTTTGAGAGGCTGCATTTGCAGGCCAAAAATGTGGTGAAGGAATAGCCTGATATCAGGGAAAGATTCACTTTCATGGAGAGAGTTTGCTGGAAAGACAGATATCACTGCAATACCATTAACCTAAATATGACTTTTTCAAATGGTTTTCAAAAACCATTTGAGTTTTTGCATGGATTAAATTAACAATAAATAATGTGGTCCGGTTGTTATGCTATGCTAACCTAACCTGCTGCTCAATGTAATTTCAACGAGACTGGACAGAAATTATCTAACACTTTTTAACTTCATGTTTAAACTTAAATCAATTTAATAGAGAGACAAACCACCTAAAAAATCCTGAATAAAAACAGGAAAATATCAATCCATTTGTGCTGCTGCAGTTATGCAAGTGCAGTTTGTAGCATATTCACTCACTCAACTATGGAAAGCCACTGAGGTCATTCTCCCTGCTAATCAACGTGTTAACATCGGCACCTGGCTTTTATAACAATGCACCTGCCATATCCCAAGATCCTTTGTGCCAGTAAACATAGATAGCTTCATGCAGGAGCTGCTTGAAGAAATATCCAGCACAAAAATGTCTCAAAGAAACTTTATTGTGATATGCATGCTGACAGTTAATAATTGCCCTGGCTGTAATTGAAGGGAAACAATTCCCAGTCTGATGTGTTTGAATCAAATTTGGTAAGGTTAGAAGTTTATTGCTTGATAATAAGTTGCTAGCAAACAGGTGCTTGTGTTTGTGTGTGTGTGTGTGTGTGTGTGTGTGTGAGAGAGAGAGAAAAGGGCCCTATATGTATAGACTAATTGCTGTATTAGTGTAAAGCAGTTTGTGAGGTTAAGTCCTTGTCTCAAAGGACTTTTATAGGCTATAAATTACTTTCTTTCTTTGGCTTGACTTGAGACTCGGTTGGTGTACAACATAAGTGAGTAATGGAAAGCAGGCTTGACACCAGTGTTATATCTTTTGCATCTTAAAGTATGCATGGACCCGCTGAGGTCCAAGTGGCATTTTTCGTTATTAAAAGGTGACAGCAAGGCTCAGTGTGGATGTCTGCATACCTTCCAATTTGTTGTGACTGCTTGGACTTGCCTGTGCAGACACGACACTACAAGGGCACTAACTATGCATAGGTCCTCCAAGCGGACTATAAAATAGTTTCATCAGGACACCTACTGCTGCCCGTGTGCCCATTCGCAAGGCACATGGGCAGCACAGCATAAGAGTCTACACTAGGATCCGCTTTAGGACCACCGAAGTTAGTAGGATTAAGTTAGCAGGAAAATAGCTGTCTCAAAAATAAAAATTTGTAATAGTTGTTCATATTTAAGTCTGGACCTAAGTTTGGAAACTACTAATCAACATCAATGGTGTAATGCCACTTAGCTAAACATATAACATTAGACACACACAAAACAAAAAGGACAGGCAGCTTGACAAGTGAGGCAGTCAGAGGCAGGCAGGCATGATAGAGAAGGGAGGACCGTAATCTAATAAGTTTCTGTAACAACCCTGGACAGATTTAGCCTCAACAGCCAAGTGGAAAGAAAGCAAAACTCTGCAGGCAAATGGTCAAGCAATGGGAATAATCTTTAGGAAAGCACAAGAAGGGAGAGAGATGAGACTGAAGCTGAGGCTGTGTTTAAAGCACAGTGATACAGAGGGAGGAGTCTGAGGGGAATGTGGTGAGGGGCAACGTTTAAAACCTGGAGAGTGTGCGATATCTTAAGAATGAATGGGATCTCCTAGTATCAGTTACTGTGCATACCAAGCGTCAAACACATACATATTCACACAGATACTGCAGAACTCATAAGTCAGTGCTACTGACTGAAACTGAAACTTTTAACGTATCACATAAATCTTGCACACATCCATGAAGACTTTTAATTTAAGTTACAGCATTTTTTTTCCTTTACTGACACTGACTTAAGAGATCATACAGTCATTTTTGTCAGGCTGTTGTCTGTGATATACACAGAACCACCATACCAACCTCTCTCCTCCTTTTTTCCCTATGACTCACCCCTCTGTCCCATCCATCAGCCTGAGGTCATGTGTCATGCATAGAAGAGTACTGGGTCATTTCTCACCACTGACTGTGTGTGTAAATACCCCATGTCCTGCTTTGATCTCACAGGTGAAAGGTCATCACTGCCTGTGCATCACCACACCTGCTTCCAGCAGAGGAACTCCAGGAAGGTGATTTTTGTCACTTGACTCACATGCTGAGTAATTTGTCTTTGAATTTTTAAATGACGTGTTCGATGAAACATTTGAGGGACAGATAATGACTTGAAACTGAAAGAACACCAAGAACAAGGGAGGAAAAAGCGAGGAAGATTACTCGCTGGATCAGATGATGTTGTGGCTCAAGATAATGAATGAAAAGCCGCAAAGAGCAGCACATCACACCCAATACTCTACAGTGTATTGCACAACTATAGCTGTGCCTCAAAACAAAGGCACAATTGCACTTGTGTTTCCTTATAAATTGTAAAGCTGTGGTTCTTACAGGAATGTTTTTAAGTGGTCTGTCTGTTGAAGTGAACCAATCAACATGCTGTATTTTACTTGGCTTGAATTTAGAAAACGCTCACAGCTTAAGTTCCTGTGTTACAGCAGAAATCAAATTATGCACATTAAGAGAGGGAAAGCAGAGAAAGCAGAGAGGGCAGCGGGTGTACGAGAGCAGAAATGTTAAAAAGCTGAGCTATGCAACTCCTCCAATGGGATTAGGAGCCAAACCCAACGCAGGGAAGCTTGGCAAAAGCCCCATGGGTAAAAGATGGGGAAGCACAGGGAGGAAGGAGGAGGGCTGGGGTGTATGAGTGCGTGTAGCGTCACGACATCTCGTTTGCCAAGGATAAGGAAAGAGGGAGATCAGAGCTTGAGTGGAAAAAGACGATTTAGCATAAATCATTCCTAATCGTTTAAGTAACAACATGCTATGCTGCATCACTGAGTGATATGACACAACTCCACCTATAGCCTGTTGTTGCATGCTTTAACATTTATGAACCTCGCCTATCAAGTAGATGCTTCCTGGAAAAGAAAAAAAAAAAAAACCAGAGTGCACATTAGTGATGCCTTTTACATATCTGCTTGTGTGGGGGCTGCATAGCTGAACAAGCTAGCAGCTAACACCATTGATCAATTCCCTTCCAGTCCTAAAATGGAACAGGGACTAAAATAAACAGAGGATCATTTAGACTTTATTGCTATTCACATTTGCAGCCTTTCCTATATGCACTGCGTCTACACTGCTTAATGGTTCTGCACTGTCATATCGCTTCACTTTGTCATCACTTTGTCAATGAACGCCTGTGCTACATCAGCTCAGACTGGTTTCCTGGGACCCATTTCGATTTCTGATGAGGTCAAGAGTCCATTAAAGTATGATGAAAATTCAAGCCTTTTCATCAACACTTAAGGAAATCAGTTATTATCTAGACTGCTGACTTATTAACAGCAAAAAAAAATAAAAAAAACCCTGGCCTTGGCTTTGTCATTTCTGGCCATCAACCAGCTTTGCTTTGTTTTTAAGTAGTGAAACTAACCAAAAAAACGCTGGTTGACTGGTTTCATTTACAATAAAAAAAAAAAAAAGTTGGTGAAACTGGGATCAATTGCTTCTTCTATACCACTCACAAACCTCTCACTGACTGGATAGGCCTCTGACGTAGCAAAAGCTTACATATAATGGAGACAACTGTATAGAAGAAAACATGGGGAAAAAAGCAAAGAGTAGGTGTACTACTCTCAAACAAAGTACAGCTATGCCTTTGTGACTGTCAGGAAATGACAGATACTCATCCTTTAGAAAACAGAGAAACCCCAAAGGTTTAAAGTGAAATTTGACAAGCTAAGATAAGAGCTCTTACAACCAGAACACATAGCCCTTAGCTGTGGAACCACAGATCTACCACCTCACACACACACACACACACACAGAGCAGTATCAGACTCAGGACTGGAGACACTGGTCTCTCCTCAATGTCTCTGAGACCAGAGTCTGGGAGCCCTGGGTGGCCTCACAGGTCACAGAGCCCACCTTCCCCCAGTGGTCTGCAGGGAGGCTCAAGGTGCTGCTCCAGCTGTAGAGGCC
>VUQI01064075.1:31519-43725 GCA_015106735.1 Paratilapia polleni
TCATGGAGATTTAGGAAGTGCCACTGACCGGGTGACCAATACGCACAAGTGCATTGTTATTACAATAGGGCGAGAGTTGAGTAAAATTCCTGCTGCGAGTTTGAGAGTCGCTCCCTCTTCAACTTCTGCGTGCTGAAGTAGTTGTAAGCAGTGATGGCACATTTAAAAAAAAAAAGACTTGAGATTGGGTGAACTAAGACCTCAGGTGAGCAATTTTAGAAAATGTTGTTAAACTTCCAGCCGAGAGTCTCACAGCTTTAATCAGCTTCTACTCATCTATGAAGGGAAAAAAGGTGGAAACATTTTCCACCTAATCTATTACATTACTATACAGGTAACTCTAGACTGTACCAGAAAACAAGAGGAATATTACAGCTTTACACATCGAAGCATCACTTTTTTCATCCGTGGACTGTAATTGTGTTTTTCTTGGTGAGACTTATGAATGGTCTTTCGTTTTTATATATATATATAAAATAATATAAGTATAATAAAAGTATAATAATAATAAAAGTATAACCCCTGAATCAGGTATTATACTTTTAGGCATCTATTCTTTCTACTCCTTTTTCATAATTTTGCTTTTGGAACTTTATTTCCACTCAAATGCACGTTTTGGGTTTTTGGGGGGTTTTTTTCTCCACATTTTTCCCGTTTTTTGATAGTGTTCATTTTGTTTTGTCGAGGCAAAACAAAATGAACACACACAACACAAGGTTTAAGTTGACAGAAAACAAGAAAACCCTTTAATAAATGCCAGAAATGTAATGTATTCTGGAAAAACAAACAACATGCTGAAGTTTAATATGTGTCATGCCGTTACACTCGGGATTCATTATGTTTGTGCAAAACAATGTTAACTCCAGAATAACAGATTCCGCAATGGACGTTAATCTTGTATAACAGCGCCCCTGTGTGGATCAACAAGTTTACAACAGCCAGTCCACAACTGTTACATACACTCACCAGCAACTTCATTAGGTACACATTGGTAGTACCGAGTTGGACCCCCTTTTACCTTCAGAACTGCCTTAATTCTTTGTGGCATGGATTCAACAAGGTGCTGGAAACATCTCCCATTCCACCACATCCCAAAGGTGCTCTATTGGATTGAGATCTGGTGACTGTGGAGGCCATTTGAATACAGTGAATTCATTGTCATGTTCAAGAAACCAGTTTGAGGTGATTTGAGCTTTGTGGCAGTGCGTTATCCTGCTGGAAGCAGCCATTAGATGGGTACACTGTGGCCATAAAGGGATGGACATGGTCAGCAACAATACTCAGGTAGGCTGTGGTGTATAAACAATGCTCAGTTGGTACTAAGGGGCCTAAAGTGTGCCAAGAAAATATCTCCCACACCATCACACCACCAACAGTCTGAACCAGTGATGCAAGGCAGGATGGATCCATGCTTTCATTTTGTTTATGCCAAATTCTGACCCTACCATCCAAATTTCTCAGCAGAAATTGAGACTCATCAGACCAGGCAACATTTTTTCCAATCTTCCTTTGTCCATGCAAATTGTAGCTTCAGTTTTCTGTTCTTAGCTGACAGCAGTGGCATCCAATGTGGCCTTCTGCTGCTGTAGCCCATCTGCTTCAAAGTTTGACATGTTGTGCATTCAGAGATGCTCTTCTGCATACCTTGGTTGTAAGGAGTGATTATTTGAGTTACTTTTGCCTTCCTATCAGCTCAAAGCTGTCTGGCTATTCTCCTCTGACCTCTAACATCAACAAATCATTTCTGTCAAGAGAACTGCCGCTCACTGGATATTTTGTCTTTTTCAGACCATTCTCTGTAAACCCTAGAGATGGTTGTGTGGGAAAATCCCAGCAGATCAGCAGTTTCTGAAATACTCAGCCTGTCTGGCACCAACAACCACGCCATCTTCAAATCACCTTTCTTCCTCATTCTGATGCTCAGTTTGAACTTGAGCAGGTCGTTTTGACCATGCCTAAATGCGCTGAGTTGATGCCACGTGATTGGCTGATCAGATATTTGTGTTAACAAGCAGTTGAACAGGTATACCTAACAAAATGGCCAGTGAGTGTATATAAACTGTATTTTGCTCAGGAATATCACAACTTTGGACACAATATTGAGGTATACAGGCATAGACTGGCAAGGCACACGTCACTCATCGTATTTATTTAATTCAGTTTTTCACATGTACAGTTTGTAGTGAGTTTATTGTCCCAGACCCACAAAAAAGGCACTTTTTCATTTTTAAAAAAATGTTTTTGAATGTATCCCCTTCCTCATTAACCTGGCATTTCAAATGCAGTACCATATTATAAAAGAGAGGAGTAGTAACATCTTTCTCATTATGTACAATTGAGAAAAAAAAAAAGGCAAATTCATTTTAAACAACTTCAAAATGTTACTGACAGCTAAAAATACAAATACCCTCATATTTACTTTTTGTATTTTGAACTTGGTGTGCGTTTTTTTAGGTCATAATTTAACGAACATCAAAGCCAGAACTGAATAAACCTAGATCTTTTAAGTTGTAGCACATACAAATTATTTTCAGTAGCCTTCAAAGTTTGCAACTAGTCTGAAAACAAAAGCTCAAAGCAAGGAGAAAGGGAGACAATCTGTGGACAAATGAGCAGCCTTGAAATTTTTAAGACAAACTACAGTAAACTACAAGTTTGAATCCTATTACACTGAAAAAGCTGAACAAGTTAAGAGTTACTGTGATATAAAAATGAGTCCAAGTGCACACAGCGTTCTCCATCTCTGGACAAACATGGCCATTCTCACTGACATCCCACCAGAACTAGACACATCTGTCCTCACCCAGGTCTCACAGTTATTACAGTAAGAGAAATCAGATCTAAAGGCCTCAGGCCTCTTAAAAAAAGAAGCACTGACTACAGTTTAGAAAATGTTATAACAGCCTATTTAACAACATGAGCTTGATTTTGGTTTCTGCTTTGACAATTTCATACATAGAAATTATTTTGAAAACGCATAGTGCACTTTCTAAATGCATAAACCTAATCATGCACAATCATATTTCATAAGTGCCTCTCTGTCTTTGCAGTGAAGCCAACAATAACTTGGAAGTTATTGCTGTGGTGTTGGTGCAGATCTGTTCTCCGTCAGATTTACAAAGCTGGATTTATTTTCAGTATGAGGTTACTTTTACCAAGTGAACCATCAAGTCTCCACTTCAAAACACATCAGCTTGGATGCAGAGATTATTTAAAGCAAGACTACAGGAGAGATCTGTCTTTCGTGTAAAAACAAATACTGCTGTGTCATGGAGCCTTTAAAAAGCCTTTGCAGCCTCCATAAGCCCCTGAACTTGTCACAAAGATCAGTCTAAGAGACGGGTTTTCCTAAACAGGGTGCTCCACCTAATGCCGCGCGCAGAGAGCATTTCCTCCACGGCCGAACTGTGAGGTCCTCTCAGCTGTCTAGTTCAGGGGTCGGCTGCTCTTTGTGCTGCAAGGCTGCTACCATCCGCTCTCGGCCCTTCTGGAGTGTGAATTCGCTTGGCCCCAGTTGGGTGATCTTCCCACTGCCCAAACACTCGTCCCCTTTGTATAGCACGGCAAACTGGGGCAGGAAAAGAAGAACACTTACTCTGATGCCCCTTATAGTAAGACAAAGGAACTACATTAGTGTAGTGTGATGTTACAGAATAGTGCTAAACAGTTACACTGTACTAACACCGGTATGTTAGCTGTTACCTGTCCAGGCGTCAGAGCTCTGACTGGGTGGGAGAGCAAAATCCATACAGAACCGTCCATGTTTAGGGTTACTGTGCAGGGAACTGGAAAGAAACAATTGAAGGAGTATTTAATATTTGAGGTAATTTTCACTCAGTATTAATAATCAGCTCACAGACACCGGTAACACAGAACTCACCGAGCGGCATCTGGTGGATGAAGCGGAAGTGACACTCCAACATCTGGGTCCTGGCTAGTTCAGGAGGTGGGTCATCCGTTACCCAGTGGAAACGCTCTGTTCTCATGGTGTCGCGGAAAAGAGCCGGGTGATTGGTCGTTGGAGCCTGAGCCGCAAGACGTTTAATGAATTATGTACCGGATAAAAATGGTCATACTTGCAGAGTGGAAAGGGGAGACTTTCCTCAAGAGAACACACACATTAATATGCTGCCTCATAAAGAGAGTTAAAGGTGTTACATACTTTCTATTTCATGCTTTAAAAATATTTTACAAAACTATTTTTTATATCTACAAGTGAACACATTCATAAACAAACAAAAAAAAAAAATGCACTTTTCATCACAAGGGAGCCTCAGGAGAAGGTTAAGGAGGATGCTTTCACTTTTAATAACAAAAAACAGATTTTCTCACCACAAACACATCCCCAGTAACGATGTCTTTGTCCACCACAAACCAGGCATCTCTCTGCCCGCCTATCCTTGCCCTTTGGCCCAGCGTCAGAGTGAACCAGCCTGGACGGACAGAAGCAATCAAGAAAATGACAAAAGAATAGATGAGAAGTGTCTACTGTGACTTGTGGCATAGGTTTTGGAGACAATTTTTGATCGTAAATGTGGAAAACACAGCAAAAACTAAATAATATTTTGATTTAAATTAGTTTTTTATAAATACAGAGAAGGAATTTATATACAAATTACCTATAGAGACCAAAATAATCTTTGTACCAGGCTGTAAACACGGTTATTTGTTTTGCAATGTTGTTTATTTGAACATGGGAGTCTATGGGAAATGACTTAACTTTGAAGTCACCCTCAAGTGGCCATTTGAAGACCTGCAGCTTTTAGCACTTCAGACGTTTACTTCATTCTTCAGCAACATTTTTTGAAAGTGACGTTCCCAAACATACCTTTGTGAGTTCCCATTATAGTCCCATCCTCTATGGAGACAAAGTTCCCTGGTTTAGGTTCCAGATACTGAAAACAGAAACAAAACAGCTGAAGTTTGAGATGATCTGAGCTAATGACAAACAAAGATGGATGCTTTGCCCCAAATTCTATGAAAATAAGCCAATTTTGCCAAATACTTACCTCTAAAATGAAGTTTTCAAAGTTTCTCTCCCCAATAAAGCAGATACCCATGCTCTGAAAGAACAATGATACATTCAGTTTAGTCATATATCAAATTAAATCCCTATTCCCTTGATGTCTGTCTTTATACATTTGGGTTTTTTGGGCACCTCTTTCTTCTTCAGCACATGGTGAAACCCGGCCTCAGCAGCGATCTTTCTCACAAATTCTTTGGTGAGTCCAGCGAGCGGGAACATTGTTTGTCGTAAGGCTTGTTGCGAGATCTGACTGAGGAAGAAGGTCTGGTCCTTGAGGAGATCAGCTCCTTTGTACAGCTTCACAGCTAGGGGGAGGGAAAACAGAAAAAAAGACAAATTTTACTGCTAGAAACACAAACAGATTGTGTAAAATCAGGATCAGGAGCACAGATATAAACTGACAAAAAGTTTGGCTGAACAGAGGCACACGACCGCATGGGCCAAACACTTACGATTTCGGATCTCAAATCGATCTCTGAAGAGCGTCGTAGGTGGAGCTGTGTGAGCCTGTTCAAAAATCTCATCGTCTTCCTGTGATGTCCTGGCATAGTGGCCTGTTGCCATGGCATCAGCACCTACAGAGACAATAGCACAACACAAAACAATATCACTTTTGGACTGTCTGACACTTCAATGATCATATTTTTAACTATTAAGCATCGCACACTCAGTATGATGAGAATGTAAGAACGTACCCAGAGTGACGATGGCGTACTTGTGGAAATGGTTAAATTTGATGTGTTTGTTGCATAGTATATCTGGGTTTGGTGTCCTTCCTTTCTCGTACTCCTTCAGCAGATTACTGCAAACCAGCCAGAGAAAAACTGCATTCAATGCTCAACACGGGATTAAAAACAGGTCACAAACGTTGAGAGACTTTACATTCTGACTAGAGTTTTTGTTCTAAACTTCGACAAGGTCAAGGTTGATTTTAAATCTTAGTAATACAGCTAAATTCAGACCTTTTCCCAGATAAGAAACATGCAGAAATGCTTATTTGGAATCATGGCGACTCACCTGATCTTGCACTATTTAAGTTGTTTTAGCCTGCACACAGTTGGTGCACATCTGCAAGCCGCTTTGCCACGTGTCCAACCCAGCTCCTACTGTGTAATGATATATAATCATTGTGGGCAGCACAGTGGTGCCGTGGTTAGTACTGTCGGATCAAAGCAGGAACATCCTGGGTTTGAATCCACCGACTGGCTAGAACCCACACAGGATAAGTTACTGGTCCAATTGAATTATAATTGTCTTTTTTTACTGGATTATTAGTAAAATCCTCTCTACAACTAGTTGCAGAAAACTACAAATAGTCCAAAAGGCCACATTTAGAGTTTTTAACTATAAGAAAGAAAATGGATCAGATTACCCAGCTGTCTCAGACACTGCATTGGCTCCCATTTAGTTTTGATTTTATAGTTATTTTGTTTCTTACACTTCAAATAACTTTGCTATGAGACGGTCTTTCGTTTGTTGTTCCAGCCAGATCACTAATGTGCTCTGATGCATTTCTTATGTTTCCCAAATGACTTCAGTCTTTATACCCCTGAACTGTGGAACACGATGCCTTTTGATATCAGAACAGCAAGCTCTATTTTAAAAGAAATTAAAGACTCGTCTTTTAATCTGGCATTTAATTTGAATTTGAATCCTGGTGTTTATTCCATCTCAGTATCTGTGTTTCAGTGTTGTTTTGGTCTTTCTGAGCTGCATGGTTGCATGAGAGCTGCAAATGCAAGAAGACAGAAGTGACTAGAAATGAACCCTAGATGGCCCATGATGTTAGTATGGCAGGCAGAAGTACCTGAAAACCTCATGCCAGTACTCTTTGACATAGGAGACTTGATGGAAGGGGATGTCCAAGCTCTGACACACTCTGTATGCGTCCTCGCAGTCTTTCTCCGTGGTGCAGACCCCCTTCTCATCCAGAGAGTCCCAGTTCTTCATAAAAACTCCTGTCACGTTGTAGCCTTCAAACAGCACACAACCACGATTAGAACCATTAACAGCTTTTCTTTAGTGTTTCTGACTTTATTTTATTTATTTATTTTATTCGCATATTCCGGTTTCACCTGCTTGGCTAACCTTTACACATTCCAGCCAGTGCAGGTGTGTTTCTGTTTGAACCGACTGCTTTTCTCACCTCTTCTCTTCAGCAGTAACGCTGTTACGGAGCTGTCAACGCCGCCGGACATGGCGCACACGACGTGCCGTATCAAACCCATGTTTTCACATTACTGTAGTCTCACTTCAAACATTTTTCTTTGCTCACGCAACCAAATTTTAGCCAACTGCAGCCTCCATGTTCGCGGTCTGATGAGCAAGAGCGTCCGGCTTGAAACACAATTTAGGTCGGAACCATTAAGCGGCTGAAGAGGGAGCCGACCAAGGTGTAACACTGTAAACGGGACCGAGCTAAATCCACCAAACAAATAATAAGGTCAGTATAAAATATACCGAGCAGAATAAATCGGTCTTGTTTGTTTGGTTTCAGGACTCTTTTGTAAAAAAGCAGGTTTTATAATTTAATGTTCACAATTTTTTTCCTGATAAATCCGAGGGTCGTGAACTGCTCACATGACCCGTATCAGCCTACCATTTAAATCAGCTCAGTTCTTTAAATTATTGGATGATACTCACTACCTGCACATACTGTTTGTGTTTTCTGCAAGATATGAAAGAGAGTTGCAATGTTCAAATATTTTTCATAATTCCTGCAGTAACTGCAAGAACATATGAGTTACTTAATTTCTCAGTGGTTAATGCGAGATTAAAATATAGGCTATGATGATGTTTCTTTGTTTGTGACACACTCAGATGGGTGAGGTGTCTGCAGACGCCCTTACACTGGATCTGCTAAGAGAAGCCAGAGAAACGGTGAGGAGCAGCCCTCTGGGTGTCATCAACACCCCCTTGATCAGCTGGAGCCAGACCACCCTGCCTCTCAGCATCAGCAGCAACATCCACATCAAACTGGAAAACATGCAGAGAACTGGTCGGTGAAAGCCAGTTAGATTCAGCACCGGCAGCTTCACACAACACTGTAATGCAGGTTTACTGACCCTCTGTTTTTCACTGATAGGGTCTTTTAAGATCAGAGGAGTGGCCAATCAGTTTGCCAGGAGACTGGCAGGTGGCCAATTTGTCACTATGTCTGCTGGGAACTATGGGAAGTCTTTTGCATACGCCTCAAAACACTATGGGTCAAAGGGCAAAGTGGTGATGCCGGAAACTGCCCCAGAATCCAGGTCCATCCTCATACAGGTCAGAGGTCATTTGTAGCATGACTGAACAAAAGACACTTCTTCTTCTGCTCCCTTTAGGGGTCAGCACAGTGGATCATCTGCCTCCATCTCACCCTATCCCTAACATCCTTTCTTGTCACATCAGTCCTCCTTCACTACATCCATGAACCCTCTCTGTGGTCTTCCTCTTTTCCTCCTGCCTGGCAGCTCCATCTTCAACATCCTTTGTCCAATATATCCACTGTCCCTCCTCTGCACATGTCCAAGCCATCTCAACCTTGCCTCTCTAATTTTGTCTCCAAACCTGAGCTGTCCTGATATACTCATTTCTAATCTTGCCCCTCGTGGTCATCACTCCCAACAAAAATCTTAGCATCTTCAGCTCTGCCACCTCCAGCTCGGCCTCCTGTCTTTTTGTCAGTGCCACCATCTCCAAAACTATTCATCACAGCAGGCCTCCCAGACACAAGCCTTGAAATTTAAATACAGAGGAATACATTATTTTTCTTTTATAATAAGGTGTCTATAGTCTGAATTTATTACTTTGTTTATGAGAACATGTAGTTTACATGTAGTGGTTATTCTTTTGCTCAGAGTTTCGGGGTGGAGGTGGAGCGAGTGCCTACATCCTGTCTGTTGAACGTGGTGAACCGTTGTGTTCAGGAGGACAACATGACCTTCCTGCACTCCTATGATGACCTGGATTTAATTGCAGGACATGCCAGGTACACTCAGGGCTGAAGGCTGGGGTATAAAAGTGATGGTGTCTTTGTCTTTTGTCGGTTAAAATATATTTTTTAATCTTATTGTCTTCATTAATTGTGTGTGTGTGTGTGTGCATATATGCAGTTTAGGTATGGAGGTGCTGGAGGTGATGCCAGAGCCCGATGTGGTGGTGGTGTGCTGTGGTGGAGGCGGGCTGCTGGCCGGTGTAGCTGCTGCCATCAAACTGTCAGGTTGTGGTAAAACCAGGATCTACGGCGTGGAACCAGAAGGCGGTAAAATCTCACATATTGCTGTTTAGTTTGTTTTTGTTTACAAAATCAGCAGAAACTTTGATTGTGTTTCTGTTTAACGCAGCTTGCACGATGTACAAAAGCTTCATTGAGAAGAAGCCGGTGGGAATGGACAGTAAGAGCATTGCAGCAGGTCTTGCACCACCTTTTGCAGGTATTTTGTCTCAATTTTCTCTCCCTCACTTCTGCTTTGTATATGTAGTTATTTTAAAATTCTTTTACTTTCTGTTTACAATCATAATATTTTGCCACAAATACGGTTCATGAGAAAATAAGAAGGGTTTTGTTTTGTGACTGCTTTTGCTGCTGAATCACCAGGCAGGCTGCCCTATGAGCTGTGCCAGCGTTACGTGGAGGGGATCGTCCTGGTTAGTGATGAGGAGATCAAGGCGGCGGTGTCCACCCTCTACGGATCTGGACTTGTGGTAGAGCCGTCAGGCTCTGCTGCCTTTGCTGCCATCGTTAACAACAAGATACCGGAGCTGGAGGGGAAGAATGTTGTGTGCATCCTCACCGGAGGGAACGTCGGAAAATACGAGCTCGCCAGCTTTCCAGAGTGACAAACTAACACTACAATATATGAATTCTTACAAATCTGTGCCAGTATCTCTTTAGGATAACAATTTCTAATAAACGCTGTTAATACATATGTTATGACTGCTGTGGTATTTCTGTATTTGTGTATCTGTGTTTGCATAAAAAGGTCTGCATAGTGTATGCTGATTGGAATGCGTAGGTGCTTGGCTGTGATTGGTGTGGCCATGTCCAGCTCAAAGATGATTGGCTCCAGCCTGATGACCACACCCTACATAAGGAGCAAACATTGCTATCATCTGAGTACAGGATCCTTTACTTCTTCATGTTGCAACCAAGCACGCCTGTGATTATTTGTAAGGTTTGCTGTGTGGTTTGTCTTCAAGTTTAAAGAAATGCAAAGGGGTGAGCTGCCATTACTTTTGAACAGTTTTCTCTTGTTTATGCTAAGTTGTTGGCTTACCTCGACTTTAATTTGTACTCCTGAATTTGTGAAACTGTTTGTTGACACCCATTCATTTTATGGAGTTGTTCTTGTAGCTGCTTGGGAGTTCGGGTTGCTTTTCATGTCGTGTTAATCTGCCCCTGCAGATTAACAATGTTTACTACTTATTACTAAACCTGCTCATTAGTTTGTGTAAAGCTATTAGATATTGTATTATACACTGATTGGCCAAACAGAAAGTCACCACCTGGATTTAACTTAGCAGATAGGTGAGTGCCTTCCAGTGGATTGGAGATCCGGGTTAAGCCCCAGAAAGGTCAGCTGACTACCTGACTACCTGAATGACCAGGTTTCTCCATCAATGGATTTTTTTTTGTCCCTTCTCTGATGGCAGACCATATTCCAAGATGACAGTGGCAGGATTCATCGGGCTCAAATTGTGAGTCATTAGTGGTTCAGGGAGCATGAGACATCATCTACACACATGGATTGACCACCACAGAGCCCAGAACTTAACCTCATTGAGAATCTTTGACATGTGCTGCAAAAGACTTTACTCAGCGGTCCGACTCTCCCATCATCAATACAAGATCTTGGTGAACAATTGTTGCAACTCTGGATGGGAAATAAATGTTGTGACACAGCATAAATTGATCAAAATGATGCCACGGCGAATGCCTGCCGTCATTAAAGCTAAATGTGGTCCAACAAAATATACAAGTGTGACTTTTTTTCTGGCCGGGCAGTGCAGCTTATTGTATTAGACACAGTCACATTTTAAATACTATATCAAGTGTTTCTCAGTGATTCCCATTAACACTTTGTTAAAGGTTAATAATAATAATTTGTAAACTTTAAACATTATTTAGATTGCTATTATGAAATGCCAGCTGATGTTTACAAGACATGGTAATTGGTTAATAAATACTTTATAAGGCATCTCTAAATATCTGTATGGTTATTGTAAAATTGAAGCTTATGTTTATAATAGTTATTGGTTAGTAGCTGCTCTGTAAAGCTTTTTTTTTTTTTTTTTTTTTTTTTTTTTTTTTTCTCCTTTTTGCCACATGACCTCTTCTTCTTCTTCTTTCGGCGAGTACCTTTAGGGGTCACCACAGCGGATCATCTGCCTCCATCTCACCCTATCCCTAGTATCCTCCTCTGTCACACCAACCCTCTGCATGTCCTCCTTAACTACATCCATGCATCTTCTCTGTGGTCTTCCTCTTTTCCTCCTGCCTGGCAGCTCCATCTTCAACATCCTTTGTCCAATAGATCCACTGTCCCTCCTCTGCACATGTCCAAACCATCTCAGCCTTGCCTCTCTAACTTTGCCTCCAAAACACTCAACCTGAGCTGTCCCTCTGATGTACTCATTTCTAATTCTGGTCACATGAAAATCTCAACATTTTCAGCTCTGCCACCTCCAGCTCGGCCTCCTGTCTTTTTGTTACCGCCACTGTCTCCAAATCATACATCATAACAGGTCTCACGGCCATCTTGTAAACCTTCCCTTTCACCCTTGTTGCTATCCCTCTGTTTTGATGACCTGCGAAAACAGGGCAAGATGCAGGAAAGACAACAACACAACAATAATAAAACTTTTATTATAAAATAGCAGTAACAAGTTATTACCAAATACCTAATATTGAGTAAAAATGTTTAAATGTGTTCAACAAGTTTTCTGTCATCAGAATGCAATTGTTATTGTGACTTATCAGCTATAATAAATACAGCTCTGGAAAAAATTAAGAGACCACTGCAAAATGATCAGTTTCTCTGACTTTGCGATGTATAGGTATATGTTTGAGTAAAACAAACATTTTTGTTTTTAAACTACTGACAACATAACTCCCAAATTCCAAATACAAATATTTTCATTTAGAGCATTTATTTGCAGAAAATGAAAAATGGTCCAAATACCAAAAAAGGTCCAG
>VUQI01064078.1:0-11518 GCA_015106735.1 Paratilapia polleni
CCCGACAGAACACCTTCGGGATGAATTAGAATGGAGACTGCAAGCCAGGCCTTCTCGTCCAACATCAGTGTCTGACCTCACAAATGCGCTTCTGGAAGAATGGTCAAAAATTCCCATAAACACACTCCTAAACTTTGTGGAAAGCCTTCCCAGAAGAGTTGAAGCTGTAATAGCTGCAAAGGGTGGGCCGACATCATATTAAACCCTATGGATTAAGAATGGGACGTCACTCAAGTTCATATGCGTGTGGAGGCAGACGAGTGAATACTTTTGGCAATATAGTGTATACTGGCATTTAGCACCAATATGGAAACTTTTTTTTAAATTTAAACAAATAAATGCGGAAAAAAAGATGCTTTGGAAATTGAGAAATGGTGGCATCACATAGTTTGTCCAGAAGAGCGGATCTGACTACATTGTTTACAATATAGTGTCTGCAGCACATGTAGCATCACAGCTGAGCGGGCAGTGGTGGGGAGCCAGGTGTGTTCATGTGTTCATGGTAAGCTGTTAATTACTTTGTGAAATAAACTGCTGGATGATAATAAACAATTAACCCATGACTCTTCTGCTGTAGTAACTCAACCAGCAGTAACTCTAACAAGCTGTTTATACCTGACTATATCTATATCTATATCTATCTATCTATCTCTCTCTCTCTCTCTCTCTCTCTCTCTCTCTATCTATCTATCTATATATATATATATATATATTTACATATATTGGCATCGGTCCCAAATATCCAAGATAGTTGAGGACCTACCATGTATTTCCACATGTTTGTTTAAAAGTCATATTACAATCAGATGGTGAGTTTTTTCAAAGAGTGCTCCTGAGTTGACATATTGAAAAAATTGAGGAAGGTTCTGAATTTGGAGAATGTAGAGACTGCAGAAAAAACAGTGAAGACAACAGATTTGTGAAAAGCATGATGGGAACTGACACAGGCCCAGCTTCTCAAACTTTCGTCTCTCTAGCAGCACATAATACAGTTCAAAATGATAGCCGTAAGAGATTTAGTTTGCGTAAAAAAAACAAACCAAAAAACAAAAAGCAGAAAAAAACAAATCAACCATTCATTCCTGTTCATTTTCTTAACTGCTCCTCCATCTAAGGAAGCAGGGGGGCTGGAGCCTCTCCCAGCTGACTTTGGGCAAGAGGCGGGGTACGCCATGAGCAGGTTGCCAGTCTACTATAAGGCAAACAGGGCAAAAACATTTGAATTCTTGACACAATGATTTGTGACACGACAACTCTCTTTAGCAGATCTGATAACCTTGTAGTTAGTTAGCGGACACTAATGCTAATGCTAAAACTTGCAAGTGGCCTTAAAGCTTTTATTCTATATTAAAACACTGACAATACTTAATGAACACATTTGAATTGTTATTGCCTGTGCTTAAAGACATGAATGCAAAATGTGTGTGTCTCTGCACATAAACAGCACAATGGTGGCTTGATGACAAACCCCACAAGGTCTGTTGTGGATCTGCTTCTTGACTCGTTGTCTTTTAGGTCATTTATTACAAACATACCACAGTTTGTTATTGTGCAACTGAATGAAGCGGTCTCTCCTTCTTGGGGACACGTAAACATGTCTGAATGGCTGAGAAGTGAGGTGTTATTCACTATCTTTGCTGGCAAACCAACAGAACCCTGTTCTATTAAGTCCCAGCACTCACCACACACTCTCAGACCGCATAATCTTTACACATAAATGCACCAAAGTCTTTGCATTTACAGTCACAGCCTCCTGTAGATACTGACATATAGACACAGACACACACCCACAGCCCTGCTCCCTGCCTCCCCATCGCGGCCTCACACTGTAAACAGGCTCAAATTTTGTTCATTGGCGGCTGCCTATTCTTTGCGGCCGATGACACTGGTGACATGTAAAGCTCTCTGGCATTGTCCAGCTCGCTGGAGCTCTTTAGCAGTGTAATCACCAGTGAAATGGCAATGGGCCACTGGGATGAAAACACAAGTCAGCAGCTGGTCAGCAAATCACAGCTGAAAGCCGTTAAATGGTGGATTTGCCCTGTAAGCAAGATGAGCTCGGGGGGCCTTTGTGGACCCAGTTTGTGAATGCAAAGAGTTGAAAGGCTATTTTTCATAACCGTTTCATAAGTTGGCCTTTCATACATCTCCCAGATCAAGTTGAGGAAACAGTTTTGAGAATGTACAATCCTTCTCAGACATAGTGTCAGTCCTGGCTCTGTTCTGAGAGTTTGATTAAGGTGTTCAGACAGGTAAAATTCTCATCAGAAACGAGTCTGTATTTTAATTAAAACTTGACATGAGCTGAGCACCTTCCGAAGTGAATACAGCACATTTTCCAGATGTGACTCACTAGTTTTACGCTGACAGTGACTGGAAGCTGCTGAGGAGAAACATTTTAATTGTCAAATCAGTTTTGTTGTAGGGATCTTGCTTTTTTTTTTTTTTTAAATGCTTTGTCTATTTTAGTTTAAGAAAACAAAACAAAACAAGATTTAGGATCTAAGGATATGACAGTTATGCCTCTTGCCATGGCTCCCAGCAGCAGAGAGACGGAACTATAATTACTGCCTTGCGGTTGCATGCCTCTACCAGTCAAGTTGCAGCTTACATCCATTACTGTCCTGACTCATAATATGCTGAAGGCTTAGAAGGAATTTAATATGTGGGCATTAAAGATTAGTGTCACTATTTCAGTATCCCACCAAAGTATGGTCACAATCTCTTCTTTTGGTGCTGAGTAATGGGCAGAATTATTGCTGTTTTTGTCAAACGATGATGCTGCAGTGAAGATGACTTTTTATGATTTCATCCTATTAGATATTTCTGTGAAATTTGCTCATAAATCTGTGAGGTCACAGTGACCTTTCACCTCTAAAGTTTAATCAGCTCTTCCTTCAGTCTGAGTGAACATCTGTGCCAAATTTAAAGAAAGTCCCACAAGGTGTTCATGACAAATATACAAACAACCCCCGAAACATAATGCTTCTTGCCAGTAACTGGTGCAGAGGTATAAGAATAAATATCACAAACAATATGTGTACATATGATGTAATGAAAGACAGGGGGATGTAATGCTGAAAATATGAAAGTGGATGAATTTTAACAGAGTATACCGTGACAGTCTGAAAGTTTGATGTTTACTTTACAGAAGGTGCTTTTCTCATAATTGTTGTCATCTTGTTCCTGATTGTTCAACCAACTCTCTAATGATATCCCCAGAACATGTTTGTCCATCACAAACAATGGACAAAGCACACATTTCTAAAAAGAAGAAGAAAAACGAATCCTTAAAAAGTACCGGATAAATAAAAACCTCACATTTAAACACTCTATAGCTTCTGTGAAAGGGCAGAAGGTAACATACTAAAAGTTAAAAATAACTCTTCTCTTCTCTGTGTTGAAGCTTACAAAGAAACTATGATGAAATGGGTGCATTGAAACAGGCAATCTGTCACCATGTGGCAACTCTGTGCTCCACCTAGTGGCAGTGTCATTTTTTTCAGTGAACCATGGCTAACAGACCTAGAGTAGTAAGATTTGCCACCACAAAAGTCTTGATTTTAAGTGGTTCCAAAATATTTGAAATACACATCTACAGACAAGATGTGTTAAATTTTGTTTTAAACAGATGCATAGAAGTAACAAAGGATGAAAAAACACCCTGGCTGTGAAGACTTCATTGTAATTTGTTGCTGATAAAGTATTTCAGAGTCAATGGTTCATCTACTGTATATTTTGGTGTTAAAATTATACAAGCATACTGTAATACATAATTCACTCAAATATACCTTAAGTTTTACACGGTACTTTTTCTTATATTTTCTCGTATGCGACGGTGAGGTGTCTGCTGTCCGTCCATCCCTCCACAACTCACAAGAATACAGTGGATATAAACTAAAATCTGACCAACACTCTAGGAAGAGCAGAATTTTGAATTAGGTGATCACTGTGAGCAAGTTTTGCTAAAATCTGAAGAAGCTAGAAGAAGCTACAGTGGAAATAAAAAGTGTACACACCACTGTTAAAATGTGGAGAAAATATGGGACAACAGTGACATTGCAAAAAACTGGACATCCCCCCAAAATTGATGAAAAGACAAGACGAAAACTGGTCGGGGAGGCTGCCAGGAGACCTACAGCAGCACTGATGGAGCTGCAGGAATTTCTGGCAAGTACTGGTTGTGTACTACATGGGACAACAATCTCCTGTATTCTCCATATATCTGGACTATGGTATAGGGTTGCAAGAAGAAAGCTCTTTCTGACAAAGAAAAACATCCAAGCCCAGCTAGTTTGCAAAGAAATACATCAAGTTTTCCAAAAGCATGTGGGAAAATGTGTTAAAGTCTGATGTGACCATTTTGGCCACAATTCCAAAAGGTCAGTTTGGTGCAAAAACAACACTTTGCATCACCAAAAGAACACCATACTCACGGTGAAGCATGGTGGTGGCAGTATCATGCTTTGGGTTGCTTTTCTTCAGCAGGAACTGGGGCAATGACCCCAAGCATACATCCAAATCAACAAAAGAATGGCTTCACCAGAAGAAAATTAAAGTTCTGGACTGGCCCAGCCAGAGCCCAGACCTAAATCCAATAGAAAATCTGTGGGGTGACCTGAAGAGGGCTGTGGACAAGAGATGCTCTCACAATCTGACAGATTTGGAGTGCTTTTGCAAGGAAGAGTGGGCAAATTTTGTCAAGTCAAGATGTGCCATGCTGATAGACTCTTATCCAAGAAGACTGAATGCTGGGATTAAATCAAAAGGTGCTTCAACAAAGTATTTAAGGGTGTGCACACTTATGCAACTAGCTTATTGTACGTTTTTTATTTTTTCCCAGACAGACTTGTTTGTTTTTCAATTGAATTGTACAGGTTATAGGTCACATTAAAGGTGGCAAAGGTTTTGAAATTATATATTGTGGTCTCATTTTTTTTAAGTCACAAAAACCTGGCATTTTAACAGGGGTGTGGTTCCCTTTATATATCCATTGTACTTTTAGGACTTGTATGGAAAATCTGATGATTTAGAAAATTATATAGAGTGCAAGAAACACAGGAAAGATTTGTATCCCAAAGGTCAAGAGACTGAAGAAAAGCAATTTTGTGTAGCATTTTTATTATTTTTGCAACCACGTGCAGAAGAATTGAAGCCTGAACAGTGAGTCATTGTTCGGTGATATTCAAAAATTTTACTGCAGACTGAAAAATGAATTTCCCCCCACTTGATTATTATTATTTATTTATAATTATTTTCTGTCACATATATACTTTTACAATGATAGATTCACATTTTAAACATGAGCAAAATGTCAAATAATGAGGTCAGCGTATGTACAGATAATCCCTGCGAGCAAAAAGCTCAGGTTTAAGACTCCTTTCAGACTTTTTTGTACTCTTAGATCTTAGTAAAGGCTATCCTGACAATGGTCATCTCAGGCACACAAGATGCTCAAACCTTCTGTTTGTGAGGGGCAGCCAATCAGAAAAGAGTTGGCCTAAAGGGAAAGGACCTAAAACAGCTTTTTTCAGACAGAGGATTAACCGAAGGGCTACCCAGTAAGATAAATAAGGATTATTTTAAACTGTAAATCATGCATATTTACTCTAGTAGAGTCTAAGACTAAAGATATGGAGCTGGAAATGAGCAGAATACGTCCCCTGTAAGCTGCCTCTGATGTGAAAAAACATCCATCCATCCATCTTCTTAACCGCTCATCCAACTCAGGGTCGTAGCTGAGCTGGAGCCTATCCCAGCTGTCACAGGGCAAAAGGCGGGGTACACCCTGGACAGATTGCCAGTCTACTGAAGGGCTAACACAGAGAGACAGACAACCATTCACATGCACAGCCAATTCAGAATCACCAATTAACCTAACAAGCATGTCTTTGGACTGTGGGAGGAAGTGAGGATGCCCAGAGAGAACATGCAAACTCCTCACAGAAAGGCTGGTGGATATGAACCCAGGACTCGCATACTGTGAGGCAACAGCCAAACCACTTTACCACTGTGCCACTGTGTTGTGGGGGGAAAAAAAGTAGAAATAACAGAGGATAAACAGGAACACTGACAAACTGTGCGTACCAACTGCAAGCAAAGATTTGTGAGTGGAGTTGAGCTTTGCGCAGTGATGCCTGTCAACATGCATGGAGTCAACCTCTCCATATAGAGGATGACTAACATATGAAATATGGCCTATTTCTCCCCACTATTCACTTTACCCTCTGCGCCATGTCGACAGTGTCATCATCTCCTCCTGGTGACCCTGACGTCTCACTTACCCACTTGCAGAGGTGTGTGTGTGTTGGTGTGTGCGCACACACATGCGCGTACTGTATCTGGGAGACACATGGGCTCATATTTTACTCAGACGCCTCTCTGTCTGCAGCTGGTACAGCACTGCCGGACATTCCCTCTGTGTCTGCGTGTGTGTGTCATCACCCCCTCTCTCTCACACACACTTACACTGCCTCAACATTGTCAGTCTCCAGTAATCTTTTATGTATTTATTACAAAGCAGGTCTTGATATCGATGTCAGATTTGAGATCTCTGAAAATCCTGTCAGTCAAACACTGGTAGAGTATGTCACACTGGCTATTCAATCACATCACGATGCACAAACTTTGGCACACAAACTGTGATTCATGACTCAGATGAATGGAGGGGACTCTGAAATGGGGGCAGGCTCTGAGGGGAGTGTGTGTTTTTGGCTGTCCTCTTTGGCTGGTTTGAAAGTGAGAGCAAAGATAGAAGAACAGAAAGGAGGAATTAGTAAAGCTCTTCTAATACCTGTTAATAATCCAGACCAGTGGTTCCCATCCTGGGGCTTGGACCCCCTGAGAGGTTACGAAGTACAATGCATGGCAGATCACCTGCAGACACCTGATCTTTACACCCAACTGTATTCATTAACATGCTGCTGAAACAGCCTGCACTCTTCTGGGAAACGTTTCCACAACATTTTGGAGGCTGGCTGCAGGGATTTACTCCCATTCAGCTAAAACAGCACACGTGAGGTCAACCACAGATAGTATGTGGTAAGGCCTGGCTTTCAGTCTGCATTGCAGTTCATCCCAAAGGTGTTGGATGGTGTTGAGGTCATGGCTCTTTGCAGGCTGCTCGAGTTCTTCAACACCAAGCTCAGAAGTTTTTCCCCACACAAGGATATTATCGGTTTTGAAAGCTAAAAGATCTTTGTGAAGACTGATGTCACAAAGTTGGAAACAGGATCTAAAATTAATACCACCAAATACAGATAGATTTAAAGGGGACCTGTTCTACTCGTTTTCAACTCCAAAGTTTCATTATTGCACACTACTAAAGTAGCTTTGCATGATTCACAGTTCAAAATAATCCTTCTTTATCTTATACTGGGCCTTGGTATAGCACCTCCGTTCATCCTCTGAAACAAGCTGTTTTAAGTTCCTCCCCCTTTAAGGCTACCATACCTTTAATTCAGATTTTTTCTGACTGACATCAGGTGGAAGGGGCTTCTGTGCTCACAACCACAAATATGTGCCTGGTAGATGACCATATTAGGGATATCTGCTCTCTTTGACATCATGCAGTGCCAAGAGTGGGGAAAAAAATGGTCTGAAACTGAGTGTTTAGAGCAGTCTGAAGTTTTTGTCTTACAGGGATTACTTACACATATGCTGACCACATTATTTGAAACTTTGACCATAATATGAGCCTCCACCATCGTAGCAGTATGTATAAGGAAAAGCACAGTAGGGCCCTCTGAACAGTCTGTGAGTGAATCTCGAAAAGCCACTCTGGTGGGTAAATGTTTGGACCAAAATAGGCATGTAATAAAAAACTTTGTGGATATCTTCTACTGCATTTTGGTATTACACGTTGCTTTTGTCTTCTGAGTTTGATACATACATATGTCCATACTCTGCAAAGACCTGGCCCTGTTGAGCCTCTAATTGGCTCTGATCTTGAAACCTTCTGACCATAGCTTTAACCAAAGAGTGAACACTAGCCAATCACAGGCAGAGTAGGGTCAGGTCTTTGCAGAATATCTCATTATGTCAATGAAAAGTAATGAAACGAATGTATATCACAAATTACGAGAATTTCTTTTTTTTGGCCAGTGAATTTTTCCATCTACCACTCCCCTTGGCTCATGAGTCTGAAAAATAACTGTGGCTTTATGATTCCTCCTAATTTAAACTAGGGGAATTAACCCACTATAAAATAAAGTCTGTGGTGGTATTTTCAGCCATATCAAGTACATGTGAAGTGTCACTGCTTGACCTGCAAGATTGACCTTTTCATTCTTCTGAAAATTAACCAAATTATCTAATCTAAGAAGAAAAAATTATCAACCCAGGCTCAGTGGTGCATTAAGCAGCTATCACTGCTTTATCTTAGGAGTAACAAGTCAGATAGGTAGGAAACCACTGATCTAAATCTGCATGACATGTTTTATCTTTATCATAAAAGCAGTCACATTTATACACTTGAAAGAACATCCACGCTTGTTCTATTTAATGCACTCAGGAGGTTTGCTGCTACTCTAGATATTTGCTACCTTATCTATTTAAAGTATAGGTAGGATATTTATATGTAGCTGGCATGAATGATTCACTTCACTGGCTCTGTTTTCTACTACCGCTGGGCAATTTCCATTATCTGCTAATCTTCATTCCCAGCGACAGTGGCTGCTGTTTAGGATCAGCTCACTTTAAGGTTAGATTTAAGGAAAACATAGTTTCACACAGTTATGGAAAAGTACTGGATGTCCTCATAAAAGCCTTAACAATGTTTATGAGATCTATTTTAGGACTTAAGATTAAAGACAGCTTCACACTTTGATTCAGCTCTCTGGGTTTAAATCTCTGGCAGTTTGGCCAGAGAGTGGTGAGAGCCTGCTACTGTAAATCCTGACTCGAGATCCCCGTATTGATCCTGCCAGTCGATAATGTTATTCATGTGGCCTCACAAGCCAGTGCCCGTGCTTATTGACAGTAACTTCATAGTCAGCAAAGCATGAAATTAATATTCTGTCTACAGTGTAAAGGAGAGCAGAGACAAGGCACTGGAAACAGGAGTGAGATGTAGGCTGACTCGCTTGGTGCACAGAGGAGAGGTTACGCAAAGAGACAAAGCAAAGCATGCACACACTGTCTCTTACATCAGCCCCCCTCTCCCACACTCACACATACCTCCACACATATCAAAGAGGGTACTGGGTGTGCTGGATTACAAAGCAGGGAACACAGTGCCTAGAGTACACTTGACTGGGTAAGTGCAGGAAATCCAAAGACAGAATTAGAGCCACCAGTCTAAAGTGTAGGTGTACATTGGCACATAAGCACACACTTTAATATGCTACTGTTGATCACTGTGAGTCATGCAGACACTACTCCTCTCTCTGGAGTCGTGTGTGTGTGTGCACGTGTGTGTGCATGTTTGTTCACGCACAAGCTTATGTGAACATTCACAACAGCTGGCCTGACATGGTCAGCTCTCGCTTCCTTTCCATTGGCTTCTTTCACCATGTAAACACACTCCGACGTGCTACTGGTTTGTCTTTAGCAGCACCCGCTCTCACTGACAGAGAGGGACGGCAGTCGTGTCAGTCAGGCATAAGTGAGGATGGGTGAGTGGAAGCGTGAGGCAGACGTGAGGAGGTGTGTTAAGTACGAGTCCATATATGTGTGTGTGTGTGTGTGCCTGCCTCCGTGCACACTTAATAGGGGTTATTAAATATATAAGGTTACCACAGCTGACCCATTTCCTACTTCCTCTCCTCTCCACACTCCACCCCCCAAACACTCAAATAAACCATGTGTCACATGCCCGGCATCCCAAAGCTCAGAGGAAACGCTTACACCAAATATCCCATTTGATGATTCTTATATTTCAGCAGCGCTCTGGGTTTTATTTACTGTGGTCACCACAGAGCTAAAGCGGGGCTGGCATGGCGTGCATAAAGTTTCAAGTGAGACAAAAACAAGTCCTGGCTTCTGTGGAGGAAAATTAGGTTGGAAGGAGTGGAGGGGCTATGAGAGGTTGAAGGACAGGGCCAGCGAATTTCCCTAACAAGCACAGACACAAGTGCTGACCTCTCATCTGTGTCATCTTTGTTTGCCTGCGCCTGTGTGCATGATAGGAAGCCTTTTTTTTTAAGACACAGAGGTGTACCCATAAGGGAAGATGGGAAGTGCACAGTCATCAGTAATTGTCATAGCTCAACAAGCCATGGGTCATGCCGTGCCTCTGTAAGCATTATTGTGAAGAGACGGAGAGGGAGAATCCCCACATATCCCCACATAGCAATGCTTAGATACAGCTGCTGCAGCTGTCAAACACCCCTGCATGCGCACTGACAAACACAGAGAAAGATGCACAGAGTGACATGTAGGTGTATAGTAATAATAAAACCTGCTAATTAGTGTGGGATTTACTTGTTTCACATCACTCTTAATTGATAGCCCACCTTTGGATTCTTTTTTTTCTGCTGGTCAGACAAAGAAGCATCATTCTGGGCTCTGGCCCAATGAACTGTGCAATTATTTTAATATCCTAAGCGTATAGATTATAAATTGATGCACACTGAAGGTAATCCATAAATCTGATGATTGATTATTGCATCAGTCCTAATTGCTGTCTGGTTGTTTGGCTCTCACGGTGCTCGGGATCTGCAGCCTACACCTTAAGCTCTGTCAGTCACGAAGCTGATCCAAGTTTTCCAATCATTATCCCGAGATAATGTGATATAGAACATACACATCTATATAACGCACAGTCACAGCACGCACGAGTTTATAGTGTCTATTACCAGCCTGCTTCTCTTTGTCTTTTCTTATTTTTTTAAGAAACTACAGATTTAATTTATATTTTCATAAAAATATATGCTGTCAGATGTGTTGTTGTCCCTGTAAACCGACTATCACGGGATGTTTCAGTGTGAGGCAGCCAGCGGATCATCAGTCAGCCTGACAGAGTGACATCCGGCGGCGCGCCTGCCTCTCTCGGTGTCACCGGCGGGTCTTACCTTGGTGAGCTGAGCGATCTTCTTGCACATCTTGCTGTGCATTTGATAGTCGTACAGCTCCTGCTCGATGTTGGAGAACTCTGCCGCAGTCCCGTTAACGGCGGAGCCCGGCCCGGGGGGCTGTGCAGCCTTACCGGCGCCTGAAGCCATAATGAACCCCCCCAAGGGAACTTCCCAGACCGGAGGATAGTCAGAAATGATCCTGCCGCCTCGCAGATGAAAATTCCCACCAAAAATCGTGTCAACTTTTTACTCGCGCATCTCATTCCTCTGTCGGCACACCCTCTCCCGTGAACAGCATCTCCAGGAATCCTCTGCAAAACATTTGGTAGTAAATCGGCGGGGCTCTCCTCGTGCGTTCCCGTTGTTGCCCCCCTCTCCTGCTGTCCGCCCGGTGATCGCGGAGGTCACACGCTGGAAGTCCATCGGGGACGCGCTCGCGCCGACCGACCCTTTCCTGTTGTCAACAGATTTTTTTTTTTTTTTTTTTTTTTCTAACAGAGGGC
>VUQI01064078.1:21411-32018 GCA_015106735.1 Paratilapia polleni
TATTGATCATGATTTTTCCAAAGTCAGTGAGTAATCATGATCTCAGTACTGATCCAAATGATCGTAGCTGATTTTTGCCATAAAATCGAGCAGCTGTTATCCTTCCTGTGCACTGACCTAGCTCGTCTAGTGTGTGTGTGTGTGTGTGTGTGTGTGAGAGATGCTGTTGTGTGAAATGCTTTGTAAATAATTTTGTTTTAACTGATTGGCAAACTTAACATTTATCTGCTCATAAAATAGGTTTATTCATGTGAGAAAGGTGACCAGTTGCTGGTTAGTAAAAATCACTCAGTTGCTGACTGATAGCTGACTTGGCTGTGTGGCATTTGGGAGCAGCCTTAATTCTGTTTATGCTGTTAGTGGCTGAATTATCATTATGACTGGGCTCTGAGAGCTGCTGTCTTCTGACTGACTGCTTCAGATATTTGAAGGCTGTGCCTGTTCTGTCGGAGGAGCAGAGGGCTGACTTTAACCAGCTGGAGCTTGTCATGACCAAAGAGTTCATCTCGCAACAGCTCATCCATCTCATCGGTTGTCTGGACACCAATGAGGAGGGCGGCAGGTAAAACACGAAAGAGGTTAATAAATGGGAAGGGGGGAAAAACACCTTAGGATACATATTGACACCAGCTGTAAACAATGAAAGGAGAGATGCTACAGGGAGAACAAGTCCTGCTTTTTTGAGATGAAATTAGTCAAATGATTTTCATAAGTGACTGATCATGTTTGTTCATTTTGTCCTGAAAATGGCAAACAAATAGTCTTTGTGATGTCCAACAGGCCGCTCTGATGTCTTCAGATATCCTTTTCAGTCCAAATGCTGGTCAAAATCCTAAACATGGTACATTTCCTGTCATCCATGGAAAAAAAGAACAATACATGGTCTCTTCACATTGGAGAAAGTTGTACCACGAACTATTTATCTTTTTTTTGTCTGAGAAATGACTGAAAGTATTTTATCAGCATTATTAATAGCTGGTTGGTTAAATATCAAATTAAATATTGGTTCAATTTAGTTTGTTATTTTATTAGTAGGATAACTCAGGAAGTTAAATTAAATTTTACTGTTGAGCTTCACCCAACTTAACTTTTGGAGATTTTTGGGAGGATTCTTAGAAGATATGACATTTTAAGGCTTATCTGCACAAATACATACCATATTGCAAAAAATAAAAATTGGAAGACATCGTCTTGATGCTCTCAGGAAAACTGAGACATCTGTCTGAATCCAGGAACTCAGTTCATACATGCTGTGGAGGCAGTTTTTAGCCTTGCCACTCAGACTGCTCTTGTTTCAGGACTTAATTTAATTTGGTAGGAGATTCATAATGTTAGTTGATGAATTCAGTTTATTGTGTTAACCAGCTGGTTTGTTTATGCTGATTGAGCTGTGTGTTTCTAGGAAGCGCGTGCTGGCTGTTCTGCAGGACATGTTGGCTCTTCCACAGACACCCTCCTCTCTGGTCTTCCTCCTCACTGAGAAGCTCCTTAGCCTCATCCCTGATGACCACAGATGTATCCAAATTGTAAGTTACCCTTAAATCTGAACTTCTGTCACTTTAAAATCAATATTCATGTTATCCAGACTTTCCTTTCCACACACGATGGGAAATGTATGTGTCACTGCCCTTCATGAATTCTGCTGACAGACCAATTAGTCAGAAATGAAATTCTAAAAGCTGTAATTATTTATCAGTGTTTCCAGATGGACACACACCGGGGTCTTTTTGTTTGACGTGTCAGAAAATATAACAGATTTTCCTCTCAGCTGTGGTATCATTGACCTTCCGATTGATGTTTAAATGAGCTGGCTTTGTGTCGCACAGGTGGCAGAAATCATCTCCGACGTGAGGGAGCCCATCATGGAGGCCAGTCAGCCGGTGGATGAGAACGAGAGCCGCCGGCAGCAGGTCCAGGTGGGCGACACTCTGCCAAATGAAAACGCCCAGAAGCAATTAGATTTTGTAAACCCGGCCAATTGTCCTGCTGTGATTGGATGGAAGAAGAAAAAGCCTCTTGGCACAGTTCTAGTTTGTAGAAGTTAAAAGTTAAACAGTGACAGAAAAATACTTTCTGTTAAAGGATGCCATGCCATCTTAATAAAATGTGTCAATTTTTTATTTTAGTAGTACAAACTATAAATTGTTTTAGTACTGGAATTCAACTACCAGATTTAAGATTACTGACTAATAATTTCTTAAATCATTTGAATTTTTGGACTTTTCTCTGATCTGTGCTCATCTACCTTTCTTTTGTGCTCCATTTACATTCCCTCCCTGTCTGTTTTTCTGTTTGTTCATCCTGCTCCACCTCCAGCTGGCAGATGGTTTATGTTTAAGGCTAAGCACAGTTAAACCAGTGGGGTGAAAGGTGCATGCCATGTACAATAAGTGTATCTTTGCCTGGTAAACCCTGGTTCATTAGTTCTTGCTTTGTCAGAGTTCTTCATTGCTTTTTGTCATTGCTCCAAGGGATTGTGTCTCAGTTGTGATTGTTAATCCATCTCTTGCACCTCAGTTTCTCCAGTAAGTACTGAAATCTGTCGTAGGCAAAATGTCTGTTGACAAAGTTAATCCTAGCCCAGGTGTTAGCTTACTCCATCAGCTCTGTGCACCTGGTCTCTGCCATCTTTGTATTCTTCACTGAGTTGAGGCAAAGATGACTCCAGAGGGTTGTAACCTGGCCCAGAGCCTCAGCTGTTGTTTTTCCTGTTAGTGGAGGTGCAGCTTTCTGTCTCAACAGTCCTCTCAAGTGTACTTCAGCTGAGGAATGACCCTCCCCTCTTATGTTTATGTTCTGACCTCTTTTTTCCTCCCTCCTCCCACTCAGCTTGCAGAGGTGAAGGTGCGTATCTTAGAGGCTAAACAAACCCTGGAAGACTGCATCTCTGCCCAGGAGTTCAGCCGGGCGGCTGAGCTGAAGGACTCCATCACAGACCTCGAAAACCGGAGGAACCAGATCATCCAGGAAATTGCAGAAAGCAACCAGACGGCTGACAAGGAGGTCCGCACCGAGAAGGTACAGAACTACACGGAAAGCATCTCCTCTCTGCATTTAAATGTAGCGGTTTTGCTCATTTCCAGCTCAAAAATTTTTATTCTTGGACTCTAACAGAGTATTTTTGCATGATTCGCAGTTCAAGATAATCCATCCATCCATTTTCTTCCACTTATCCTAGTCGGGGTCACGTGTGGGGGCTGGAGCCTATCCCAGCTGCCATAGGGCGAGAGGCAGGGGTTCAAGATAATCCTTATTTATATTATACTGGGCCTTGGTGCAGCCCCATGGGTCATCCATTGTCTGAAATGAGCTGTTTTAGCTCCTCTCCCTTTAAAGCTCTTCTGTCTTTAAGCCAACTTTATTCTGATTGACTGCCCCTTGTAAACAGCAGGTTTGAACAGCAGATGGGTGGAACTGCTGTGCTCACAGCCAGAGCTGTGTGCCTGAGATAAGGAATATCCAGTCTCACTGACATCATACAGATGCAGGAGTAAAAAAAATGGTGGAAAGTCAGTTTAGAGCAGGGCTGTTAAACATGTGGCCAGCGGATCAGAACTGGCCCCCCAAAGGCTCCAGTCTGGGCTCATTGAATTTGTCCCCTTTTTTAAGACATCATGTGGTATTATGCAATGGTTTTACTAGTGCAGCCCACTTGAGATCAAATCTGTCTGTATGTGGCCCATGAACTGAAATTAGTTTGACAGACCTGGTTTAGAGCAGTCTGAGCTTTTTGCTGACTGACCTCATTATTTGAAAATTTGTTCATGTATAATATGAGCATCCATATATATGTGACAGAAAATAAGAAATGTACAATAATAAATCTATATTAATATAATAACATGGTTAATGTGGCGTTTGTTTTTGTTTTTCAGAATGATCCAGATACTCTTTTGAGGTGTCTAACAATGTGTGCTGAGCTGCTGAAGCAGATGAACATCAAGACTCGAATTGGTCCAACCATAAGCGCCTTAATGTCTTCACTGGTAAAAAAATAAAAATAAAATAAATAATAATAATAATAATAATAATAATATCCAACACACTTGACTTTATAATGTAACTGAAAATGTACATACTCTATCGCAGTATCTTTTAGACAACAGCATTGCTCTTTCAGATTTTAGTTTGTATGTATTGTTTTTCAAAAACTTGTCAGTTTATTTAGTGCTTGTGTTAATACGAGTCAATACCACCCTGGAGAAAACAAACATTTAAAAAATATCCTTTCTTTAAGGACAGGAACATGGACTGTATATAAAAGTTTACACATTAAACTCACACAAAAGTTACACATCTGGCTCTACACACAGAGCCAGAGGGTCGTTTTCCCACATACTTCTATACATACAACCAAAGTTCTCAGCTGATGACAGTTCAGAGCTGACATATTCTCAGACTCTTCAAACTTTGTTTTAACACCCACCAAATATAAATCAACTGACTGAGCATCTAACTGAAGCAAACTGATAACTGCAAAGCAGAGGCGGGCTATGAAGAGATACCAAAGCACTTCCAGATTGAAATTTAAACCGTTAAAAATGTGATGCAGAAAAAGCAATTAAGGGGAACTGTGGGTGCCAGAAAAAGATCTGGGAGACCAAGATAAGTTAGAAAAAAAAAAAAGAATTTCACGACTGGGGGGCAGAAAGGCAAAACAAACGTGCAGAAAGTGGCTATCACAAAGGGTATGTGGCACAGGATTCACTGCATAGATAGAAGAAGAATGGATTACACCACATATCAGCAAATTCCCTCTTTGAGGAGATCTTAAACATCCTGTTTGTACAAGACAGCCTAAAGATATTTCAAAACTGCAAGTGATCTGAAAAAGTGTTGAAAAAGATTTGATATCTCTCAAAACAAAGGACACTGACTATAAACCTGACCAAACATTACAGTGCATTTTTCTTTCACAAATCAACAGACCGAGAGCTTTACTGTTCTTTAAATTAAATGCCTCTGATAAAACACGACACCTTTTAGCACCACGCGATCTTAAAGCTGAAGATTTTAAATATCAAGTCATTTAACAGGACAGTCTGTGTTTTCATCTCAGCATAAGTGTTCTCACCAAAATAAACTGATAAAATCATTCTACATTTGACACTAGGTTATGAACAAATTAATTGCATATATTTTCTGTAGTAAATGTAGCCATATAAAATAACTCTGTTATTTCTATTGTGTTGCAAATGTTTTTTTTGTTTCACAGACCGCAGGCTTTTTTTTATTCTCAGATGTGTATAGAGAGCTTTTAAACTCTTTACAGGCATATTAACTTATTGTTGAGGATATTAACAAGCCTCTGTGGAGATGTAGATGGAAGTAAAGGGAATAAAATATGGATTATAATTTATAATAACCATCATTAATAAATGGTAGGCATACTGTATATTTAATTAAACTTTTGTTGTACTGTTAACAAACATTGCAATTAGAATTATTAATGATTACTAATTTATTAATGGTTGCTTTGTAAAGCATCTCAGAATAATATCTGCATAGTTTGATGTTTATTGAAACTTTATAATTGCCTACTAAACACTGTGTAGAGCATCTATAAATGACAGTTACTGTAAAGTTGAAACTGATATTTGCAGTATTTGTTCTAAAGAGGGTAAAAGCCGGGTGGGGTGAAGTGGCTTAAATCACAAAACCATGTGATTCATTCATTTCTTTCACCAAAACTCCATCCCAGCTTCCTTTTAGTGATGCTGAGCTGTAGGTGGTTCAGTCGACATCGCTTGACAAAACCAGGTCCCTGCTGGTGCAGTCCATGATATCAGTCAGCCAAGAACTGTCTGAAGTCTAAGGTGTGGAGGGAAACGGGAAGGAAGACAGGACTGTCCCCGAGGGGCTATTGTGCTTCTCACTACATGTCTGACATACGTGTGTGACACACGAGGGCTAACCAGTCAACTAGTCTGAGATCTGGTGCTCCAGTGAAGAATGCACTGTATGCATGTGTGTGTGTTTCTGTGGTTTTGAGTAAACAGTATTTGAATGAATGTGGATCAGCTCGCTCATCAGTAATGAACCTTTCTTACAGTGTATGAAATATTGTGTATGCTGCAAAATAAGAATGCAAGTCTTAGTTATCACTTATTAGCACACATCACTAAATATAATTCATAATTATAATTATTATAATTATTCTTTATTTATACAAACTAATGTCATAAATAAGAATAAATTCTAGCATTACTAATGAGTAATTTATTAACAGTGATTCTTATTATAAAGTGTTAACAATATTAGTTGATTTCAGAGTTTTTCTCTGTTTTTCTGTGTCAGATCCTGCCCAGCATAGCAAACGCTCACCCTGCTGTCCGTAACATGGCCGTGGTGTGTTTGGGAACATGCGCTCTGCACAGTAAAGAGCTCGCCAAAACCCACATGGTCCTGCTGCTACAGGTAACTTCTTGATTCAGATGTGTTTTCAGGTACCTGAAATACTTTTGCATACATGTATAAACATGATACATGTTAAACAGTTAACCCTTAAAAAAATATTTGATTTTGTAATTTTTGTTCACTGACAAAAAACACACATGACTTATAAGCTTTTATCAATAAAACTGCTGTGTTTGTGTGTCTGTGTGTGTATTCACAGATAGCTCAGCTGGATGAGGTAAAGATCCGTATCAGTGCTCTGCGGTCCATCATCGACCTGCTGCTGCTGTTTGGCTTCCAGCTTCTCTCTGAAACAGCTGCCGCTCACACGGCCCCGCCCTCCCAATCCTCACCAGACAAGCAGGAGGACGACTCGGCGGTGGCCGAGGAGAAGGGAGACCTACCAGAGGACACTGCGCAGAGTATACTTATGATGCTGTCAGAGTTCTTGGACAGTGAGGTGAGGCTGAGATATTTACTTCACAAACTATAGTATGTGTCTATGTTTTAAAGGCGTTTGATATATCTGTGTGTGAAACGTTCCTCAGGTGTCCGACCTGCGGACCGAGACAGCGGAGGGCCTAGCCAAGCTCATGTACACGGGCCGCATCTCCAGCGCCAAGATGCTCTCCCGTCTGGTGCTGCTGTGGTACAATCCCGTCACCGAGGACGACACCCGCCTACGGCACTGCCTCGGCGTCTTCTTCCAGCTCTATGCCCGCGAGAGCAGGTCACTAATGCGCACGCCGAGCCATGTGGTCACTTTTGTTTAGTATGAAAACCCGCCCAGATGAAATGATTATTTATCTGTTAATCTAACTTCAAACTGGTGTTTGTGTGTGTGTTTGTTTGTGTGTGTGTGTGTGTGTGTGTGTTAGGGCCCACCAGGAGGTTGTGGAGGAGAGTTTCCTACCAACTGTTCGGACTCTGATGAACGCTCCAGCAACGTCGCCACTCGCTGAGGTGGACATGAACAATGTGGTCGAGCTACTTGTTGAGCTGACTCGCCCGAGTGCACTTATTAAGCCTTCAACTAACACTGAGGTAAGAAATGTCTGAGATTGATGAGCACTTCGGCTAATAATTTTAGGGCTTTGGATTTTTGGTGGCTCAGAATGGGCCTGTGGAGGATGACCATGCACCACAGTGAGCATGAGCTCCACGTAAAGACAGTAAATCTGTTATCTTATTAGACAGAAATCTATTAATTTTCTTTTTTTTAAATTTTTATTTCAGGCCACTTGTAAAAACAAAAATGTCTATCATGTCTTAGTAAGTGAAACCCCAATTTAAAAAAAAAAAAAAAAAAAAGTAATTTTTAACCACAATTTTTACTACGTTAGCAGGGGTGTGTATTTTTTGTTGAAGCTTGCAAATGCATCCCTGTTCCTCTGTGCAACAAAAAAACACTGATTTGCTTTAGCTTTTTGTTATATATCCTCCCAGAAATACCCGATAATAAAGTCTGCAGAATGTTTCACTCAATTACTGAAGGTCAAGTAAGAGCAAGTAGATTTTAATTTGGTTTGGAAATATTGTAGAAGGCTTAATTTGATAACAACAAGGCTAAAACGGAGTTAATCTCTGAATAACTGTGTTTGTGTACCTGCATATCTGTCCTCAGGAGGTGTGTGTCCATGACTACCTGGCTGTGCGTATCTGTGGTGAGATGCTGAAAGACCCCACGGCCCCTGAGGTGCGTCTCTATGCCAAGACTCTAAGCAACCTGGAGCTCAGCAGAGACGGGACCGTCAGGGAGGACCTGCAGACGCTGCTGCAGCAGCTTGTACAGGTGAGTCTACAGCCATCACACTACTCTGTAATGTAGTCTGCATGCTGACAGGTTCACAGTGATGTTGTAACATGCTCACGTTTCATGTCAACCATATCAGCATGAAATAAAATGAAGGTCTGGAGGCCTGCCCAAAAGAAACAAAACATGGAAAGAGTCTGAGCGAGCCACACAATGGGCTGTAGGACCCAGAACTTCCATCCCTAAACTAATGAGGTTGTATGAAAACAAAACAGCAAACGGCAAAAAAACAAAACAGACTTCTAAAGCCATCCCAAAAGGGGATTCCAGCCAGGAATAGTAGTTTTTCATAGTTGAAAAATCCTTATTTACCTTATATTGAGCCTTTGTGCAGCCCCTCAGTTCATCCTAATATATCATAAGTGAAAGTCTAACGTGTCCATGCTGTAAATTCCTGTGTTTAAAAATAGTTTAAAACTTTCCAAAATTAACTAAACTTGTTAAAAGAATAGCTGTGACTTTATGACCAAAATGTGTTTCTCTAGCGATATCAAGTGATATCAACTGAACTAGAGGTGGAATAGTTAAAAGGAAATATAAAAAGTAGCAGCACACGTCCAAAAACATCTCGATACACCCATCCATTCATCCATTTTCTTCCACTTATCCGGGGCCGGGTCGCGGGGGCAACAGGCTAAGCAGAGAAACCCAGACCTCCCTCTCCCCAGCCACCTCCTCCAGCTCACCCGGGGGGACACCGAGGCGTTCCCAGGCCAGCCGAGAGATATAATCCCTCCAGCGTGTCCTGGGTCTACCCCGGGGGCTCCTCCCGGTGGGATATGCCCTGAACACCTCACCCAAGAGGCGCCCAGGAGGCATCCTTATCAGATGCCCGAGCCACCTCAACTGGCTCCTTTTGATGTGGAGGAGTAGCGGCTCTACTCTGAGGCCCTCCCGAATGACTGAGCTCCTCACCCTATCTCTAAGGGAGAGGCCAGCCACCCTTCGAAGGACACTAATTTCCGCCGCTTATACCCGCAATCTCGTTCTTTCAGTCACTACCCAGAGCTTGTGACCATAGGTGAGTGTAGGAATGTAGATTGACCGGTAAATCGACAGCTTCGCTTTTACGCTCAGCTCTCTCTTCACCACGACAGACCGCTGCAGCGTCCGCATCACTGCAGACGCGGCCCCAATCCGTCTGTCAATCTCCCGCTCCCATCTCCCCTCACTCGTGAACAAGACCCCGAGATACTTAAACTCCTCCACTTGGGGCAGCGACTCGTCCCTGACCCGGAGTAGGCACTCCACTCTTTTCCCGCTGAGAACCATAGCCTCAGACTTGGAGGTGCTAATTCTCATTCCTGCCGCTTCACACTCAGCTGTGAACCACTCCAGTGCGAGCTGGAGGCCACCACCTGATGAAGCCAACAGAACCACGTCATCCGCAAAAAGCAGAGATGGGATTCTGAGACAACCAAAGTGGAAGCCCTCCACCACTTGGCTCTGCCTAGAAATTCTGTCCATAAAAATTATGAACAGAATCGGTGACAAAGGGCAGCCCTGACGAAGTCCAACCCCCATCGGGAACGAGTCCGACCAAGCTCCTGCAACAGTTGTACAGGGAGCGAATGTCCAGTAACAACGGGCCAAACACCCCATACCCCCGAAGCACCTCCCACAGGATACCCCGAGGGACGCGGTCGAATTCTCCAAGTCCACAAAACACATGTAGACTGGTTGGGCAAACTCCCACGCCCACTCAAATATTTTCGAGAGGATAAAGAGCCGATCCAGTGTTCCACGACCAGGACGAAAACCACTTTGTTCCTCCTGAAGGTTCGACTAACGGACGGATTCTCCTTTCCAGTACCCTGGCATAGACTTTCCCAGGGAGGCTGAGTAGTGTGATCCCCCTATAGTTGGAGCACACCCTCTGGTCCCCCTTCTTAAAGATGGGAACCACCACCCCAGTCTGCCAATCCAGAGGCACCACCCCAGATCTCCATGTGATGTTGCAGAGGCGCGTCAACCAAGACAGCCCTACAACATCCAGGGCCTTAAGGAACTCAGGGCGAATCTCATCCACCCCAGGGGCCCTGCCACCAAGGAGTTGTTCAACTACCTCAGTGACCTCGTCCCCAGTGATGAACGAGTCTTCCCTCTCGTCCCCAGACCCTGCTTCCTCTACGGAAGGTGTGTCAGTGGGATTAAGGAGATCCTCGAAGTATTCCTTCCACCGCCCAACTATATCCTCAGTTGAAGTCAGCAGCACCCCACCCACACTATATACCATGTGAGTGGAGCACCGCTTTCCCCTCCTGAGTCACCTGACGGTTTGCCAGAATCGCTTTGAGGCAGACCAAAAGTCTTGTTCCATGGCCTCACCGAACTCCTCCCACACCCGGGTTTTTGCTTCAGTCACTGCCAGAGCCGCACTCTGCTTGGCCTGCCGGTA
>VUQI01064082.1:0-13681 GCA_015106735.1 Paratilapia polleni
CCCTCTCCTGTGGAACCAGCTCCCAGTTTGGATTCAGGAGACAGACACCCTCCCTACTTTTAAGATTAGGCTTAAAACTTTCCTTTTTGATAGAGCTTATAGTTAGGGCTGGATCAGGTGACCCTGAACCATCCCCTAGTTACGCTGCAATAGGCTTAGTCTGCTTCCCATGACGCACTGAGCACTTCCTCTTCCTCACTTCCTTTCACTCTGTTTATACACCACTTGCATTTAATCATTGTTAATCATCTATCATTAACTCTGTCTCTCTCCCATAGTGTGTCTTTTGTCCTGTCTCCCTCTGCTCTCTTCTGTTTCCCTTCACCCCCAACCGGTCACAGCAGATGGCTGCCCCTCCCTGAGCCTGGTTCTGCCGGAGGTTTCTTCCTGTTAAAAGGGACTTTTTCCTTCCCACTGTTGCCAAGTGCTTGCTCATAGGGGGTTGTCTGACTGTTGGGGTTTTCTGTCTAATATTGTAGGGTCTTTACCCTAATATATAAAGCACCTTGAGGCCACTGTTGTTGTGATTTGGCGCTTTAAAAATAGAATTGAATTGAATTGAATTGAATTAAACTAAACCTAAAACCACCTTTTGTGCCTCAAAAATGATTTCTAATTCGTGAGCACTAGTGTTTTGTCCTCACAAATCATGGTTGGCCCTCACAACTATAGTTTCATGCAAATTTTTGTCCTCATAAAGATCTCTAAACAAGTACACGCATACACACACACATGCAATTTTCTGACTAACTTTCCTTGTTCATATTTGCTCATTCCCTCTGCCACCTACTCTTGCTTTGCATGTTGTTACATGTGTGTGTGTGTGTGTGTGCGCGCGAGTGTCTTCCTGCCTCTGGTTCCACATCTGGAGGCCATTACGTCTGGGCTGGAATTGGGGGGTAGGCGGGGCTGGGCTGGCTGTGCAGTGAGGTCATCGCGTCCTAGTCTCGATGCAGAGAAACAATGATGCTGTTGTCTCCATCGACAACAAACCAGCGTGTCTGACGCCAGAATGAAGGGGTCGAAGGAGGAGGGATGATAGCACTTCAGGGGACAAGGAGAAAGTTAAAAGTATAGCAGGGGGAGAAAACATGAGAAGAATGAAAAGTATAATGTATTATTAGTAAGGAAAAATGATTCATAATGACAGACCGAGCAGCCAATATAAAGAGGTAATTGGTGTAAATCCAGGTTAAACTAAAGCTCTCAGACATGCCAGACTTAAGCTCTGACTGCAGTCATAAATTGTATATTTTAAGATCCCAAATAGTTCACAGTTTATGAGCTATATGATTTATGTTAAAGATGTGGCAATGCATTCTAATCAAGGTGGCTCTCATGATATATTACAAACATTGACATCCATGAGCACTTTCCAGACTCCACAATTGCACTGCAGGATTTAATTCAAAAGAATATGTGGGAAAAAGGGTGTATACAAAAGTTAATCATGAAGCAGCATCTGGTATATGACAAATTTGATCTAAAAACATTTTACTGTGTAAAAGAACCACTTTCCAACAATGTATTTGCTCTACAGTTGTCCTCTGAAACATTCAGTCTGATGATGTTTGCAAATTCTTTTGGGCCATTCTTATTTTCCTTTTTCATTTACCCCCTATTTTGCCATACTTTCCTTCTTTCCTCCCAAAATGAACAAATGAATTGTTTTTACCAGGTGGTGTACATAAGGGTTGATATTAAAAAAGCCAGACATAAAAAAAAAATCTTATACGAGTCCTGACTCAGCAGTATGGAAAGAACCAAAGAATTCAATCAGCTGATTGTTAAAGGTGCCTACACTAAGGTACTTTCTGCTGCCCCCTTATTTCCCAAGAGGTCACAACAGTGAATGGATATGCATGTTTGATTTGGCAGAGATTTTACGCCAGATGCTACCTTGTGACCCCCCCTGAGGCTGGGTTTGTGTCTCCTCCCAGTCTTGAACCGGGGATCTTTTGCATGTAAGGTGAAAGCTTTGACCAGTTGTCTAAAGTTCATTTACACAACTCTGGTAGTTTGTGAGTCAGTTACCCCGACCACAAATTTGATTTTATGCATAATTAATTGAAATAAAAGTCAATTTCACAATCATTATCTGGTTTAAACACTGTGTATTCTTAGGTAATACTTCCTAAAAACTACTACTACTTACTACAAACATTTTGATATGTAACAAAACAGAGGCAGAACTACATACTATAAAGGAGAAACTTTTTTTTTACCATTGTGACAAAAGAAGTGCAAAGGGAAGCGTAAGCACTCCTGAATCCCACTAGTCTAGTCTGCTTTAATATAGTAATAATATAATAACACATTCATCATTTCTGGTTGATTTTCCCAGCATGTCTTCAGTTGTTTTTAGTTAGTTTGTAACTATTAAAACTATACACACTGACTTAAAGGACAGATACTGTTCAGCTGCAGTTTTTTTATTATCCGTGTTTTTCTCTTTGAGTAATGCAGTGGCTGTTGTGTTGTTGTGTGTTTGAGTGCAAGCCTGTGTGTGTGTGTGTTACATGCTTCTGTATTCCCTAAAGAGTTATCCAGGACTGCTGCTGCTGTTTCTCCTTATAAGGACGCCTGCTTGTGGAAGGAAGGATGAAGAAAAAGGAGAATGAGGAGGAAGGGTACATTTGAGGGAGAAGGAAGAGAAAGTGAACAAGTGAATAGATGAAAGGAAGGACTGGTGGGATACGAGAAGGAATGATAGTAGTGGGGGGGGGGGGGATATAAGCAGGGATGGTAAGATGAAGAGTAGGAATAAAGGGAATCAGAAGGAAGCAAAGAAGTTGAAAGTAGGTAGAAGAAGTGGGAAGAAGGGATGAGAAGCAGAGGTATCAGGGAAGAAAAAGGAGTAAGAAGAAGACAGGAGAAAGGAGAGATTTGTTGAAAAGAGAGCAAGACTGCAGCAAAGGGAAGAAAGAATGAAGAGAAAAGAGAGAGAGAAAGAGAGAAAGATAGTAAGAGAGTAAGATAAAAAGGGCATCAGAGGTGTAAAAAGAAGAATGGATGAAACTCAGGTGAATCTAGTGAGATGAGGATGAGGAGTAAAGAGAATTGGGACACAGGTAACAGTGACCCATTTTCAAAAATTATCTTTTGCCTGTGTGTGTGTGTGTACTTGTTTAGAGATCTTTGTGAGGACAAAAATTTGCATGAAACCATAGTTGTGAGGACCAACCGTGATTTATGAGGACAAAACGCTGGTCCTCACGAATTTGAAGGCATTTTTGAGCATTTTTGAGGCTCAAAACTTGGTTTTAGGGTTAGGGTTACAATTAGGTTATGGTTAAGTTTAGGGTTAGGCATTCGTTTCTGATGGTTAGGGTTAGGGTAAGGGGCTAGGGAAAGCATTATGTCAATGGAGTTCCCCACAAAGATGTCAAAACGAGTGTGTGTGTGTGTGCTTGTCACCCCTTTCAAAGATGTGTTTTTGCAGTTTGTCTTTAAAATGTTCCACTGATATTCATCTCTACACCCAGTGCACAGAGTGACACAATTATCTTCCTTTTTTAATCCTTTTTTTTCATCCTGTGTCTGATCCTCTAAAGTAGGCGGCTTCTATTGATGTCACTTTGATTTGCATTGGAACGAATGTATAACCAGAGAGGCCAAAACTGGAACCTGCAGACCAACGCAACTCCAAGTCTTCATCAGGGTCCCGGGGAGTTGTGTTGGTCTGTTTTGCTTGCTGAATTGATCCAAGAATAAACTTGTTACATGATTTTATCTGAAACAGAGTGCCTCAGCAATCCCCTTTTTCATAATGAGCAGATTTCCAGTCATAACATTTGTTATGTTATGCTCTCCCCAACTCTGCTTTGATCAGTTGGGTGTTATGTTAGTGGCACTTGTGTTGCCAACAGGGAAGTTGCAGAGTGCCCTCTGATGGGAAAACTATGCACCATCAACACTCAGAACATAGCTGAAGGGTGTTTCTCCCATCTCTTCGTTACTTTTAAAATTTTCATCGGCTGTTATAAATGCCGATTCTGATAGACTGGCAAATGTCTAATATCGGCTGATAATATCAGCCCATATATATATATCGGGCAGGCTCTAATATTTTGTTACTTTATTGGGTTAACATGAGGACATACTTTTTTTTTAAGTATGTAACAGCTAAGTAACGACTTCCCGTTCAAAGAGGAAGCTTAGATTATATACTTATCAGGTCCAAATAATCACAAATAGCCAGGAGAAATTAAAAATGTATTCCAAACAAGAGCTTGGGTCTCAGGAGGTTAAATTGCTTACACTGGAACTGTGGAAGTCCAGAGGCCCATAAAAGTTATCTAAACATTGAACACGTGATAAGAACGTAAAATAATTTACATGTAGACCAAATGGCATAAACTTCTTTATAGTTAAAAACAAAAACAGGCAGCTGGTTATATTACTCTTTATGTGAACAGTGAAAGTGTGAAATGTTGCTGTTTTAAAAAAACAAATACACAAGAATTTTATTTTGTCATTACAATAGTAAGATCAATATTTCCTGGTTCATAAGAGAGAGTCTGACAGGACCACCACAATGCATGGAAACATTGTCTCCTCTGGCCATCATGGGGAAGTTTTTGCTGTCGAACTGTGACTTTTTTTTTTTTCTTGGAGACAGCATCACAATATCGGCTGGCTTCTGTCCTAAAGCGTAACAACAAGGTCACTTGTATGTCCTACTGCACTATTTCAAGATACCTTTATGACTGAGGATTGTTTTAATGGTTTGACACAGTTTTCTGTGCTTCAGAGTTTAGACTTGACCAGCTCAGAGAGCTTCAGGTTTTGAGTCAAAGGAAATACAAAGCCACAATAACTAAACTGTTTAGCACAGGACCATTCTGTTGATGCAAAGAATCAGATTGGCCAAAAGCAACAAGTAAAATAATTTACAGTGAATCTGAAATGAAAGAAAGAGTTTTGATTCACATAAAAATAGTGGTTTTTACTTTATTGGTATGTTTATCTTGTCAGACTCCTTAAGAAATGAGCAGTGATTATGACAGGAGATGTTGCTGTGTAGATTGAGCTCAGTAATAAGATAGCTTGCATCCAAGATAAAGACAAAGAAAAGGGACAAAAAGAATTAACCGGAAACTGTTCTATTTTTTATTGTCTTGTCTGTTGTTGAGCACCTTCAGGGAGTTCATCTTTCAAATTTGACAAATTACTCCTCTGCTTCTCTTTTTTCCTGTTTTCCTTACTTCTGCAGTTTTTATTTTTGCTCTATTTTTCTTCCCTCGTTCCCTTTTCTTTCCCCCTTTCTCTCACACAACCCTGCCTCCATGCTGTTAGTTTTCTCTCTCTCTCTTTCCTTACCCGTCCCTCTCCCAGCTGCTCCTCCCAGCTGTTTGATCACACATGGCTCATGCCTAAAGGAGAGAGGGAAAGAGGGAGGGGACAAATGGGAGGAGAGAAAGGGAGCGCAAACGAAAGAGTGGGTGATAGACAGAGAGAGAAATAGCAAATGCAAGCAGTGGGCTGAGTGTGAGGCACATGGCCAGTGAGTGAGAGATCTTTGCTTCCTCTCAGCGCAAGCTCCTTCTCCCACTGTCTCCTCTCTCTGGTTGGATTATTGCTGAGGAAGGACCTCATCTGGATATTCCTCCTCCACTCCCAATCTCCCCTCTCTCCTCTACTTTCCTCCCTTCTTCCTACCTCTCACTTTGAGGGACTGCTCTTTTTCTTCCCAGATCTCACCTCTCATTCTCCTCTCACCCCCCTCTCCCCTGCTTCCCCCTCAGGATGTCGTGTGAGGAGGCTCAGCTCCACAAAGAGAGGCTGCAGGCCTTGGCGGTAAGTCAGTGTGTTTAAACTGTCTGAGTTTTTTTGCTTGTCTCTCTCTCTCTCTCTCTTTCTTGTTTCTTTGACCTTCTGTCTGTTTGTCTGTGAGGTCTGCGGTGGCTGTCAGACATAACGTCTCACCTTAACTTCATCTCTTTCTTTCATTCACAGTATAAAATTTCACATAACTTGTCTCGCACCCCAGAGTTCCAGCAAGTTTGCAGTCCTCTCTGCCTCGTTAATAATTCCCTCTTATTGTCTGTCATGCCCTCTAAGTCTACCTTTGCCACTTTTATGTCTCTCTTTGATTCATGCCAAAGTATACTGAACTTTGACTTACAGAGTTGAATGATGTAAAACACAGTCACAGTGACCCTAGGCTGAAACCTAAACATGGACTATTGGTTATCTTGTCTGATGTTTCTTTTTAATTCTTTTTAGGTGAATTGACTTCATAACATTCAAACCTAAGAAGAAGTTGGCTCCATTGTAGTCATAGCTGTTTTCTTCTAATGGAGGCTGCAGAAACTACAAAAAAAAAAGGCATAAATTGGGTGCTGCAAGTGATCTCTTTTGATAGAAAATCTTGCATCAAGCAGATGCATATGAACATGTTTAATATGTTGGAAGCCCTGCTGCATGACATCATAGCCTTCTACACCCATTTTAATCAAATAAAACAAAGTGATTTTTGTTGTACCAATTCTAATGTGCCTCACTAGCTTTCCGTCTTACAACGCTGCTTTGTTTGTCTTGTGGTTCGTGTCAGCTGTCATCGACTTCCATATCTCCAACTTTTCAAGGGAAAGTTGGAGGAAATCCACTTTTTAGCCAGGTTTTGGAGTTTATTTGCTTTCCAGTTTAGAGGGAGCTCAGCTGTGCGGTCGTGTAGAATATGTTTTGATGGTCGCCGTTATGTTTCACCATCAGAAAGGCATCTGTGGAAGTGTTTGGCTCGGGGCTAATGGGACTTCAGAGCAACAGTTACACCGGGGCTCGCTGCCTGGGACTAAATTTGGCGCCAGCGCGGAACCACAGCATACCACACACACTTAAGACACACAGAGGCACAGGAACACACACACATTCATACACATAAGTGTGTGTCAGTGGTGGTGGTGGTGATGGTGGTGGGAGGGTGGGGGGCAGCAGCAGCAGATGGAGAAACTATTTTGGCCACGTTGAAACATGGCAGCCATACCACGCAGCATGTACTTACACCAGTGCAGGACTTAGAGAAAGTGAGTGGAAAGTTCTCACGATTTGAACAAACAGAAGCAAATTTGTCTGTTTCTTGCATGCGTGTTTCCCAAACTACAGCAAAGTCAGTGATTAATCCATCATACAAATGAGTTTTGATTTTGTGAATGAGGCCATGAAAAACTAAGGCAAATGCTGCAGAATATTCTGGCTGTAGCTGTTAATGTAGTGTAACAGGTAGTATCAGAGACTCCGCTGTAAATGCCAAGAGCTTTGACATATAGGTATTAGCAGCCACTGAATACAGTTAATCCACTTGGGCCTCTTTGTCTCATCCAAATGAACATTTGTCTTGTTTCAGCCATGTGTTCATACACTATCAAAGACAATAATAGCACTAATAGCTTTCAGCCCCTACCAGCCACTTAAATAGAGAAGGGTTACTATTACACTAATAGTACTAACAACTCTGATACAGCTAAGCACTCTGTAAGCCAAAGAATAAGCCAAGCAGCAGAGGTCAAGTGTGAATACAGAAGCTGGACAAAGTTTCCCAGAACATCTCATAGGGAAGGGGAAGAATTTTATAAAAACCTCTTCTGACTAATTCAAGTGCAAGTGTTTAGTCATGTGGTAGCAATTTTAGCAAGCGAGCATTGTTTGTCTTCAGCAGAGATGTAGAGGAGTGATTTCTGTCCGACTGGCTTTCTGAATAAACATGAATAAACCCCAGTAGAGAGGTATACAGCGCACACATATACACACTCGCACGCTCATCATCTGCGGTCTGCAGCTGACATGTTAATGATGTCATCAATAATTGATACTCTGAGATTTCATTGTCATCGCCATCAATGTCTGTCCTCATCAATACTTTAGCAGGTCTTGAGTCAAATGGAAGGCTTCCTCAAGAAATCGGACCAAAGCCAGTCTTTTCTGCAAGCGAGCCGTCTAGAAAAAACTGTTTAATCTAATTTCAGTTAATTTGCCACACAGTACAGACTTCAAGTCTGAGTTCCCTGCCGTGCTTTATCTATTAAACTGGATGAAAATGTCACAGTCAGGTAGCAGACAGCTGTCATCAAAGTCTTCATTTAGCGGAGAGACTCATAAATAAAGCATGGCGCTAATGGATGTGAAAGATGTCTGAATTCATTATGACATTTAGGTCTTCTTTATAATTGCGTGTACTGGGTCAAGTTCAAATTGCATATGCTGTATATGTGAGACTGGCGAGGAAAAATCTGTTTATTTTCTGTTCAAAGAATTAATGACACTGTTGTCTTTTATGGGTTGACATCCAAATTAGTGACATCCAAAGGGAAAATAAACACTGATTAGTTTGTTCTCTAGATAATAATATTACTTTGAGCATTAACTGATCAGTAAAACAAAGAAACAGCAAAATTACCAGCATTTAATCTAACAGTTAATTAGTTAAGTGGCTCATTTGTCCACCCCACATGTGAGCAAAGATTCCCACAGTCTGATAGTGATTAGGGCCTGTCAGCTGCCAGTGGCAAGTGGTTTCCATGGCTACTAATTGGTCAGATTAGAAAACAGTTGTGATGTCATGTTGTTAAATCCAGGCCTTGGTATATTGTTACCATGTAATTATAGCAGTCAGATGGAGCTCAGCCTGGTCAGGGTTCCCCAAAACGCTGATGTGAGTGTTCGTGTGTGTTTGTGTGCCTTAGTAAATGCATGTGCATTCACCAAAGCCTTGCGTGTGGTTTTAGGATCAGCCAGTGAATGCTGGGTGCTTCATCATTCTAATTAACTGTTGCCCATGTGGCCTGCCAACCACTTGCATGGCAGGGCAAAGCACATGCAAAAGTCTGTATGTCTTTGTCTGCACTCATTCACTGGCTTCTCTGTAGTGTCTGTGATATGTTTACATAGATGACCTCAGCCCTTTGGACTCTTAGCTTCACCCCCCTTCCAACACACACATGCCAAATGCACACAAGCCCACAAATCGTCTGGGGCCAAGTCAGAGGGGAATTAGGAAGTGGTACGTGAGGACTGAGATGAAAGTGGTGTGTGTTTTTGAGAAAGAGAGACAATGAAGAACTGACAGCAGTTTGGACCAGGAGCAAGGCAGAGACTGCCAAGGCTCGGAGTTTTGGATTTTTCATTGAAAAAAGATAACCTTTGGATCAAAATCGAAATCTTTATTTACATCAGAATGCCTTTTGTCTCTCTTGCTGCCTATTGAGTATGATTAACAGCCCTGCAAGGCTAATGTGCCATTATGATTTATTTTACCTCATGAGTTCAACCACAAATTGATCTCTGTAAAGTGGCTAGTTGTGGAAGCTGTACTGGAAGATGTACTGGATCCCCTTAGTCGTGTCTAACAGAGGAAAGTGTGTGTGGTGCAGAGTGAAGGTGAAGGGGATGCTATAGCTGGACCTTGGCATGCACTAAGATTTGTGATTATGGCTTGCAGAGGAGGGCTGAGGTAATGGGCTGAGCTAAGTGGGGGGCTGGGCCGCCTGCAGGCATTTGTTGTTTCAGTTTGTGCAGTTCACTCATTTCCAAACTGATGTATTGGCACTGAAACCTTGAAAACAACTGTCAAAATAATGACTGATGATGAAAAATGAATATTTTTTCCTCCTATTTAACTTTAGGCTTTGCTTCCATTTGTAACTTTCTCTTATCTTCTTTTTTTTTATAACATGTTATCTACACTATATTATGAAAACTGAGATTACTAAGCTTCGGTGGAGATTGTGTGTCAATTATTTGGTCACAATGGAAAAGAAAAACATTGTCAAACTGATTAATTATGTATTGAATATGCTCTAAAAACACATAATTTTGAGTGTATGTTAAGTTGGTTTTTTCCACATGTAATTGCCCAATATGCTCCCTGAATTTGTGTCAAAGGTTTTCAATATTTGGCAGAGTGGGTGTTGCCAACTACCAAATGAGCCAGTTGGATCATGGAGAATTGATAGGTAGGCAGAGTAGGTCTGGATTGTGGACTTTAGTAATTTAGGAGGGGGGGGAGTGTTCCTGGGGCAAAGTCATTTTGAAAATGAAGAGGGGGTGTGGTTTGCTGAGCAGCAGGGGGTCTGGGGCACTGCAGGCGTTACATGCCATCTAAAATTAGCAGCAGCTGTCTTGGACCAACTGGACATTCTGGTATGTTTGTATGTGTGTGTGTGCGTGTCTGCATGTTCATGCCTGAATTTGTGTGTACGTGTGTCAGTGAGCGGGGTTGAGGTTCACAGAGACTTGAGACATGAGAGGCTGGAATTCAGCTGCAGTGGGCCCTGCTGGGTTTGAAATATTTTTCATTGCATTTGAGCTTAGTTGAATAGTAAACAATGCAAAGTGACAGGACAGAGAAACAGGCAGGCAGGTGTATGGAGGACCAAAGATGTCAAAATCAAAAATATACTACATGGACAAAAGTACTGGGCCCCCTACACGTTACACAGAGGAAACCCATGCCATGAAACTCCTGGCGCGCAATTTTTGTGCTGATGTTAACGCCAGGGGAGGTTTGAAACTCTGCAGTTATTAAGTCAGCAGAGCATTGGTGACTTTTACACATCATGCGCCTCAGCACTCGGTGACCCTGCTCTGTAACTTTACATGGTCTGCCACTTCAAGACTGAGTTGCTCTGCTTCCTAAACACTTCCACTTTGCAATAGTACCACTTACAAATGATTGTGGAATATCTAGGAAGGAAGAACTTTCACAAACTGACTTGTTGCAGCAGTGGCATCATGTTATTGTACCACAATTGAATTCAGTGAGCCCCTTAGAACGACCCATTCTTTCACAAATGTTTGTAAAGGCAGACTGCATGGCTGGGTGCTTGATTTATACACCTGCGGTTGGCTGAAAACACCTGATTTCAAAGATTGAGTGTGGTGTGGCCCAGTAGTTTTGTCCATATAGTGTAAGTAAATAAAAGAATTATTGAATTAACAAATGTTTAATTTGCTATTAGATGTAAGATTTTTATTCAAAAGAAATGTAGGCATTAATTTAAAAATTTAATGTTTTAATTAACTTCTGTATTTAGTTACATTTTATTGAATTTTTAATTTTATTTATAAATTTGTTAATTCTTTATGTTTTTCTTTTGCTCTGTACTGTGCACTTTTGTACTTTGTTCTGTGCAATTCCTCCTTTGTATTTTCCCAGTTAATTTCCCAAAGCTTATTTATTTCCTTGGTTTCTTTTTACAATTATTTATGCACTGGAAAAGCTAATCAAAACAGAAATGTCAGTTTATTTCACATTTTAAAAATATGTAGTCAATTTATTTTTAATAGTATTTTATGGAGTTAATGGTATATTAACTTACTTAGTTCTTTCTTTATTTGGTATTGTGGCAGCTGTGACCTTCTTATAGACAACAGTCGGACTGACCTGAAACAAAGGTCATTTTAGCAGCTACAGCTAACATTGGTCTCATAAGTCTCCTAAAACAAATACATTGTGGTTTACTTATAGCAACAGCATTGCTTGTTACTCATGTAAAAGATATCTGGAGAAATTAAAAAAAAAAAATCACACACAAAAAAAAACCCAACCCTTGTTGTGTTTATGTATATTTACATCATGTGATTTTAAAGGTATGAATACTTGGATCTCTCCAGAGGAGGACATGAGGAATAAAGTCAACACCTGCTGCCATCGCACGACAGTGGCATGCAGGACGTTTCAGTAATGTGCTAAATTTGCATTTATTGGCTCAAGCACTAGCTCAGGCCTTTCCAAATGAGCATTATGTTAACTCTAGACATAACAAATTACAATTGTCTGAACTAGTTATTGAATTCATGTAGCCAGCACCTTTATTAGTAAAATGGACATTTTTAGGCTATAGGCTTCCAAGTGTTTTCTGCAACTTTTGCTAACCCTAACCCACAACATCATTTACCAAAATAGCTGCTGATCAATTGTGACCGTTGTTGTTGTTTAACTACTCAATAAATTGTTTCAATACTAAATTTATGCATTCACATTTTAGGTTTTATCTGATGGCTTCTAGTTTTATCCAAAGTTCTTTTTAGCACCGTCAGAGCAGAATCCAACCCATGACATTTGAACCACAGGCCCATTTCAGTCTGTGTTCTCTAAGCTTTCAGGTATGGCTGCCTGCAGAATGGAAGATGATCTTCACAGTGAGATTTCTGTGCTGGGTGTGTTGGCGCGTGCAGAATGTGGCCCATCTGATCTGTAGCCCACTTCGGTTCACAAAGTCAACATCAGCAGAACTTTAATACTTGCAGTTACGTCACTGTTTAATCACATTATAATAATATCCTCCCGACCTAATCCTTGATGTGTGAGATGTGTATCACTAGTGTAGAATGTTGTTTATAAACCAAACAACTTGCTTTCAAGTCCTTGCCTGTCTTTACTTGGGAGATGTTAAGCACTTTCTTCCCAATAAAAGTTGTCCAGTAAGAGAACAGATATATAAATTAGATCAGTCAATTAGGTTTGAAACACATTGCAATATAAGTTTATTTTTTCTCGCTTTGATTTTGTTGTTTGTATTGTAGCTTATTCTGGTGCCATTTATGTGACATCTAATCAAAGGAATCAAAAGAATGAGCCCATTTTCTTGATTTCATATTTATTTTGTGCAGCCTCCTCTCCACTGTAACCCAGACTTCTGTCTGTTATTAATGACTCGTTAATTTACCTTCCCGTTAATTTAAACCAGTAACTTTTTATATAGTTAACTAAAAAAGTCCACAATTTCCGAAGTATTTTGCACATTGGTTTCAGAGTGAAAGAAATGTGCTGTTGAGGAGAGACAGAAAATAGAGGTTCCCCTCCCCTATAGTTAGAGCAGTTAGAGCAGGAAAACTATGTACAGAAGGTTGTTCTCCTTACTGCAGTGGCCTGGATTTGAGTCTGCCCCAGACGATTTCTATTTCCTGTCTAAAAAATACAGTTTAAACACTTATTACAAAATGAGAAACTTTGCACCATTTGAATTGTGAGGCTTTTAAATGATGATTAAAAATCCAACAATGCCGAATTAACCAGAATTAATGATGAAACCGGCAGACGAAATGTGTGTGTTTTACAAAAATGGCACAAAATGTGCCATTGATGTTTCCAGTGCTGGCCAGCGTTTCCCACACATAGACTCTGCTTGGGCAGTAAAGTCTATGAGTACATTTATATATATTTAATTTTTTGTTTGTTTGTTTGTTGTTGATTTTTCCTTCCGGGTTTCAAATCTAGTGTGTTGAGTTCTGGTATGTTTGCTTTGCAGTTCATCTGTTTGTTTGTCCATGTGAGCAAAATGTCATTTGCGTGAGTGTCCAGCCCTCTTTACAAAAGTACAATTAATTACTTGTGCAGAGAACATTGTCCAAATCTACTACGGGAAACCCCTGAAAAAAACGTGATTAGTTCTGGTGGGATATTGACTTTTAAATCTATTAAGTTCAATTTTTTTTTTTTTTTTTTTTAACAGAACAGAAAAAGGGTACAAGTTCATGAGCTAAGCTTAAACTTACAGGAAATGTAAGCAGACAATTGGTGTTTGACCTCGTCTTCACTGCCAAAATTTTTTAGCCCTTTGGGATGAGAATGATGGATTTGATGAAGACCATTTGGTTGTCTTGTGTGGTTAAACACACCAGAAAAAGTGTAACAAACAAGAGGTCTACACTGAAGAGCAAACGTTCTTCAGCATTTGGA
>VUQI01064082.1:13701-24664 GCA_015106735.1 Paratilapia polleni
TTCAGCATTTGGATTGTGATAAAAGAAGTGGGAAAAATGATACCCTCTGTATACAAGCTTCTCCCAAACAGGGCCAAACGCTGTGAGTCAGAGTGTGGGAAGTCCTGAGTGTGTCACCAAGAATGTCAACATATTTTTCTGAGGAGGAGGATGTGACCTCTCGGGGAGAATACAGTGAACAGAGCAGGGCTCAGGGTCATTATCCTGCCAGTTCAACTGTACAGGCAAAGGATTCATTTCATCTTTTATTAACCCCTCAGGTTCTGTTAAAGACATTTTTTTTTCCCGTTTTAATGGACAGTGATGGTCTTTTGAGAAATTCAAAGTTTTCCTCTGAATTTCTTTGAATTTCTTTGAATTTCTGCTGTCAGTGAGAAGTGATATTAGGACAAATCATTTATGTACAAAATTCCAAAATTGATTCCAGCAATATGTTGGCAGTATGTTTTAGACCAAACAATGAAATTAAAAACATTATCATAGAATGCCAATCATTTCATTATCAGGAGAACTCTATGAGTTTATATATATTTTGCATGAAAGCACAGCCTTTCTGTGGAAAGGGATGCCCATCCTATACATTTTATTTCCGGGATTTGATGAAAACCAAATGGCACCCAAACTGTCTTTGATCTGGCGATGTCAACCATCATCTGTGCTTATGCATTCCTATATAGTCAATGATTCTCAGACATACAAAACATGCACTGCCAGAGTGTTGTTTATTTTCAGAGTACATTAGTGTGGGCTTTTCTCTTTGTACGTATTCAGGCCTGTGAGTGTGTTTGCTTTTGTGCGTTTTAGGTGGGAGTGTACTTGCGTGCGTGTGTGTTTTGCCCATTCCCTGTCCTCGACAGTCCCTGACATCTGGTGACCATACCTCTGCTTACGCTCTCTGACTGTACTTCAAAACCATGGGAACTGCTGCTGTGTAGGCTGCTCCTGTGTGTGTGTGTGTGTGTGACAGAGACAGGGGGGAGAGAAATGACCTCACATTTGGTGTAAATATTTTCACAGCCTGTGTGTAGCTTAATAATATGTTCTGATAATCTCGTATAGTCATACAGTAGTTTTACACCTTTCTGTTCAAACGGTTTCTTGTTTTTCTTTGTGTTTAAAAAGGGGCTTTCTGGGTGCTAAACCAGAGCAGGGCCAAGTGCAGCTTTTATACACTCTTTCTTTGGTCCATTTGGTAATTTCCTGGCACCAAATAAACATGTTTGCACCAGAGTTGGAAGAGAATCACACCTGAAGCTGTGGGTACTCTGAATAGATGGTGCAGTGTAATTTTGGTGCACATTTTGGCACAAAAATTGCATTTGCTCCTGCTCAAACCACCTTTTATCCTATCACAAACACAGACGCTGGGCAGTTTTAACAGCTTTAGTTGGCAGGCGCATACACAGAAACATCCAGGCTCATTCAAGTGTGGTCTTTTATCCATTTCTTAGACATTATATTCATCTGCAAAATGATGTGTATCATGGCATTTTTAAAGTTACTAGGGAACATTTGTTATATAATACCATCCAGTTCAGTTTAAAGTTAATACTAATGTTGTGTTTGATAAGTGAGCGTCCTTCAGATACTCTCCCCTCCCCAAAACAGCCCCATATGTCATTAGTGCAAGCTGTTATTAATAGCCCATAGTTACGTTTTAGAGCAAAAAATTAACCTGTGAAAAGATGCATTTAAAATTTGTACCAGTATGATCACCCCTCAGATGGAGCAGACAACAGCAACCTGGTAACTTAGAAAATGGAGTCTCCTATTGTTTGTTTAATTTTGCAGAAGCATGTATTGTAACCCAAACTGTGATCTTTTCCTAATTCTAATCAGTTAGTTTTAATGACTTAACCACAAAGTGAGTGAAAAAATGTTCCCCGGCAAGACTCGATGTCCAGTATCCTGGTGAAAAGTTGGGTTTGCTTGTAACTATCAACTTTTCGAAGTGGAGGGATTTGTGTGCCTGAGTGTTCACTGAGCTATTTTGTCAGAGGCAGCTTGCCCCTGGTGGGGTCTCAGAAGGCAAATTTGTTCCGGGGAGGGGCCAGAATAAGTGCAACTCAATGACTCCTATGATGAACACACCAAGGGACCAAGACGCCTCTCCCAGAAAAATGTATACCAGGGCCTAGACTGGTAGCTGGGCCTGGGGAGGGGCTAACAGGATAGTGCCTAGTGGCCAGGTCTTCACCCATGGGGTTCAGCCCAAATGAGGCACATAGGATTGGGCCCTCTACCTGCAGTAGGAGCCATAGGGGTGCTTTGTGGATCAGGCGGCAGACGTAGAACATAGACATAGAAGGTGACCTCACTGGTAGGGAAGGAGCCCGAGGTAGTAAATGAGTTTAAGAGATACCGGCTAGATATAGTTGGGCTCACCTCAACACACAGCTTGGAACCAGTCTCCTGGAGACAGGCTGGACTTTATATCCTGGGTGAGAGGCTTTGAGAGAACACTTATCCTCCTGGATCAGCACCTGTACCCTGGGGTCTTCCTTGACACACGAGAAGGTTGCTTCTGCACGCCTCTGTTTTGGGGAATGGGTTCTGACTGTCATTTGCACTGACACAGGTCAGAATACATGACCTTCTGAGTCCTCGGGTGGTGTGCTATGAGGCAGCCATCTGGGGACTCCAGATGTACAACGAGTCTTCAGTGCTAACGTGAGCAATGACAGTGAAACCTGGAGGCTGTGACTGGGAGGAACAGCCTGCTCGGTCTGAACTTAAATGGAGTTCTGTTACTGGATTTCTGTGCTGGTCACAGTTTGTCCATAGCAAACATCATGTTCGAGCATAGGGGTGTTCATAAGTGCACTTGGCACCAGGCTGGAGGTCTACGATCGATGATTATAATCATTATCAGATCTCCAGCCATATCTCTTGAATAATCAGGTAAAAATAAAAGAGCTGAGCTGTCATCTGATCACTACCTGGTGGAGAGTTGGATCAGGTGGCAGGGATGACGCCAAGCTTAAACTATATGTCTGGGCAGCACTAAAGAACACATTGTGTGTAACAGGGAGACGCAGGTGGAATCTGCCAGAACAGTATTATATTACCACCCCGGCATGCTTTACCAGGACAATTTTATTTGAATACTTTGGAAAATTTGTGTTTGTGCCCAAAGTATTTGTTTCTGTGCCCTGTACAGGAAAAAAATAAAGTCCAGGATCTCATTTCCACCCACGTTCACTGTGGTTTACAGTAGAAAATGAAAACCCTTATGTAGAGAAAATGCTGAAGAGGTGCTGATTTTGATGCACATCAGTCACAGGGTCTTTAAAGTAACAGATTTTTTTTTAAAGTACTGAAACTTCACAAGCAACAAGTCCTCTGACCTTCTAATTTACCTACATTTTTTTCTATATTGATTCTTTTATTTCTATTTTCACCTGTTTTCTGATAAGATCTTTTTGATTCTCCTCTGCTCTATTTTCATTCTGTGCCATTGTGTTCAGCTCCATATTCAGTTCTCCTCTTTATTCTATTCTGCATCAGTCTTCACTTACTTTGTTTGAAAAATGGCCCAAGGTTTATTCATATTTGGGGGGTTTCCCTGATGGCTATATTTAGTCAACAGGAAACGTCCCAGAAATCCTCGTTCTACTCCCACAGAAAGCAAGTGGGAGAGATGAAGCCACACACACATCCACAGTATCTCATACCCCTCATTCCCCAGCAGGCTTATACTGGGATCTGCTTTGTTTATATATTTCCATGCATTTTTTTACATTTATTTCAAAGGCAGTGAATTGACACTGCTTTAAACGGTCTAGTTTTATGTGTGTGTGTGTGTGTGTGTGTGTGTGTGTGTGTGTGTGCTTCTTTGTTTTCAGCCTAAAACCTTCCACTCACCATGCACCCACCTCCTCTTCCACCCATCATTTATTATTTATTTCCACATAAAGCAAAGGATTGTTCTTCCCACCTCAAGTTCAACCACAGTGCCATGTGGAGACTTCAAGGCCAAATCCCTCCTCTTTACTGTATATAGCCTGTGAGTGCTAACCGCTCTAAAACCTCAATAAGCTCTGACCTCCAACCCTTCTAATACTTTGCTTCCTTCCTGTGTATGCCCCCAGACCATTTTTCTACCCGAGTCTTCATAAGGAGACATTTAATTGTACATACATACAGTATGCAGACAGTGTAGACAGTGCAGTGGATTTTTCTACTAAATTATTTCAGAAAACCTAGTGTTAAAAAGGCTTTGACGTACCATCTGTCTCAGCCAGTAAACTCTACCACATTTTAGTATTATTAAATTGAGATCAGCAGTATATCACATTTGCGTCTCTACACACTTCTAAATTGAATGTGTTTAAACCTTAATTGTCCCAAACAGATCTTTGTCTTGCAGGTTATGTTGCACCATTAAAACATAAACACATTCAATCAATGAAACATTTGTGTTTTCATGCCTAGCCTCTGCTGAAAGCCCTCTCTGAGGGCATTGTGTTTTCATGTTGTCCATCCATTTATCTGTGTGGACCTTCGTTCTTGTGATAGTTCACAAATGGGTGGCTGTGGCTCAGGAGGTGCAGCGGGTCATCCTGAGCCGGGGCGGTTGGTGGTTCGATCCCTGGCCACTCCAGTCTGCATGCCAAAGTGTCCTTGGGCACGATACTGAACCCTAAGTGAATTTTAGAAAGAAAGCACTAGAGACGCATAGAGAAAGTGTGTGGGTGAATGAGACGTGTAGAGTGCTTGAGTAGAGTAGAAAAGCACTATATAAGAACCAGTCCATTACAGATGCCTCAAGGGAAATTTAGTCCCAATACTATCTGGAACTCAAGGATGAGAAGAGGTTATTTGAATTTGGTGGCCAAAGGTCAAGATCCTGTGACCTCACAAAAGATGTTTTGGGCCATAATTCAAGAATTCATACACTATTCATCCATCCACACATTTTCTTGACCGCTTATCCAATTCCGGGTCATGAGGTAGCTGGAGCTGGAGGTGGAGTACACCCTAGACAGGTTGCCAGTCTATCACAGGGCTAACACATAAAGACAGACAACTAAATTAATACATTTGTGTAAAATTATAACAAGATCTTAAGGTTTTCATTGGGAGTGACCAGGAGGGACAGGATTAGAACTGATGTGAGAGAAGAGGATGCTAGGTATAGGGTGAGATGCTGTGGCAACCCCTAAAAGAAGCAGCTGAAAGAAGAAGAAGTGTAAAATTATAACAAATTTTTACACAAATCTCTAATCTTATATTAATTGACATCAAATACCCAAGCGTCTGCTTCACTGTGACGTTGTAACTTTTACACTTTTCAGGCCATTATTAAATGCCATAACTCAGACGTCAACTGTACAACATCATCAAATGACCTGTTGTGAGAGACATATTAGTCTCTTTGATTTTTAACACTTGTGTTTCTTTGTCTCTCAGGAGAAGCGGAAACGGCAAACTGAAATTGACGACAAACGAAGCCAGCTTGATGACCTTGTGCTGCAGCTACAGCATGTCAAGGTAGGTTGTTTGGGAAATTTGTGTTAAATCACAGGACATAGGATAAATGTACGGTAAGTATTATTTACAATTCAATTAAGAACTTAGATTGTTGTACTCATCATATTAGAACAGCAAGCCGTCCTCAGCTGTCCATGTGCACATGGGCAAGGGAAAATAATCCCGTCCATCCTCAGCAGACATAGCTGTTTATGCATCTTTGCATTCTAAACATGTAAATACTGAAGACCAAAATTCACCTTTCTTCTTTCCAGATTTGACCTATGGTGCAAAGACGGCACCATTGTGAAGGTTTTTTAAGTCAGTAAATTACATACTTCAAATTTCCCAAGGTTTTTATATACAAAAAAAATGAAAAATACCAACATGCATCAGGTTGAACTTGGATTTATGACCAAAAAAACCTGCATTGTGATGTACTTATGGACCTCTCTGCTTACTCATGTTACATAGAGCTATTTATTCATTAGCTGAATACACTGTTTTGTCTAGAACTGAGCTAAATGTGGTCTGAGCTACTGCGTGTGAGAGATAGAGGCTTTGACTGGAGGTTAACTGACATACTGAATTTAGAGTTTGATTAAAAATAGGTCAGTGTAAAGGCGAAGGCAAGGTAGAGAGTTCAGGTTAGGGTTAGTAGTTCACAGATGAATAAAATGAGTGATGATGCTCACACAACATGCTCACATATGTGAGTGATATGCCCATTTATTGCTCTGAATCTCCTCAACCCCTCTTTCTTTATTTCTAGGCTCTAGATTTTACCTTGACCCTAGAGAGATAGATTGTACTTTGACAGCTTCCTTTACTGTTTTGTTCCATTTCAGCATGCTGCTTTTACACATAAATGCAAGTGTGCTTAATTACTCATGAGCATGTTTGAGTGTGTTTGTCAGCTTTTGGCTGAGAAGTTAGTGATTCCATCTCAATATCTCCTGGTGTGCAGGCCTGTTGGAGCAGAGTTTCCCTTGGCTAAGCAGGCCTGGCCTGGCTGTTTCCTTCTTTCCAGAAAAACACCCAAATCCAAAGACACACAAATTTATCCCCTCATACTTAATGCCAGCCACTACTGGTAAGCCAAGATTTTTGTTTGAAGTAAACACAGATTTGACGTCCAAATAATACGCAGGACAGGGGATACAAGCTGCTGACAGATTGTGAGTTTATAAAATGAGCAGCTTCCAGGTATCAGTAATTTATGTGGACTTCTTGAACCCTTCAACCACTAAAGAATTAGTTATTTGACCTTGTACACAAGCTCAGCCAACCAAACCTCTGTCAGGTGGAGACACAACAGACTGAGGCATCCCATAATTTTTGAGCAGTGACACACTATATGACGCTGTTTAAACTATATGTCACTATGTTACTGGACTTTTGTTTCAGTGTCGTCGTCATATTTATAAAATGTGTGCACGAAGAAAAAAAGTCAAATATGGGGCTGCACTGCTGGTGTTTAATTGCTTTAACTTCAGAAGGCAGTATTAGGAAAATCCCACAGCCATAACTGCTGCAGAGTTGCAGGGTGGTTAAGAGAATAGCTGTGGGTACCCATTTAACTACATAAATATCTATGGGAACCAGTTTTAATATTTGCAATAAAAATGCATTTCATTCTCTAACTAGAGCCATTAAACACACTTGGCATGAATGAATCTTTTATCAAATAAGTTTGATTCCACATACCAGTGTTTTCCAGCGTTTAACACCCACTTATGGGAACATGGGCAAAAGAAAAACATTGATTCAAGCCATGTGCGCTTTCATTAAAGCATGCAGTACACTTCAGCCATTAATGAGGGTTTAACCCATGTATTTGGTTTTGAGCTTTCTCAAGAGTCCAGATTTCTACAGTTAGAGCTCAGCTGCAAAACAAACATGTAACCTAAGATGTGTTGGTCAGTTTAGTGTTTCTGACCCTGCACCTGAAATGTTTATCGTTGCAAGTATATGCATATTTAATACATAACATTTTTCAGTCTGTTTGTGTGTGTGTGTGTGTGTGTGTGTGTGTGTGTATTTGCTTTGGATGTGCTGGTGAGTCATTTCTCCTTGCAAATGTCTGTTTTCTTTTGGACCTGATCTGGGTTATTCTGCACTGAAAGTAATAATCATAACAAATTACACATGACACTAACTGCTGACGTTTCAGACTACTGCAGTAACTACAGTTTAGATTAATACCCACTGTTGTTTTATCAGTGCTACACTGCAGAAACCTAATGTTGAAAGAATAGGAGAAATAGGCACACAAATACCTGTTAAAACTGTGATGCAACCTACGGTATGAGAACAAGTTTTTTTTTGTGGTATTTCAGCTAAGTTTGAATAAGCCTCCTTGCAAATAACAGAACATAACTTTGAAACTTGAAAAATGAGATCTGATTACACCTGCATATAAAAAATGGACGTCGATGTGGGTTTTGAAGCCCAGGGTTTAGCATCCTCTTGAGGATATTTGAGGGTGCGTGGGACTTTGCCCAACCACTCAACATGTGTTTTATGGACTTGGAAAAGGCATTCAGTCATGTATCTGGGGGTGTGGTGTGGGGCTTCAGAAGAATTATCACCTCCAAGTCTGAGGCCATGGTTCTTGGCCAGAAAAGGGTGGAGTTCCTACTCCAGGTTGGGAACGAGTTGCTCCCCCAGGTAGAGGCTTTTTAGGTATCTCAGAGTCTTGCTCATGAGTGAGGAGAGAGTGGAGCCGGAGATTGACAGATGGATTGGTGCAGCATCTGCAGACTGCAGACTCTGTTATGTTATAGTGAACACAGAGCTGAGCATGAAAGTGAAGCTGTTGATTTACTGCTCAGTCTATGTTTCCACCCTCACCTATGGTCATGAGCTGTGGGTAGTGACCGAAAGAACAAGATCATGGATAGTGGCAGAAATGAGCTCCTCTGAAGGGTGTCTTGGCTCAGCCTTAGAGATAGGGTCAGGGGCTTGGTCATTCGGGTGGGTGTTAGAGTAGGGCCGCTACTCCTTCATATTGAAGAAGCTGGTTGGGTGGTTCGGGCATCTGATTAGGATCTCTTCTCTGCGCCTCCTAGGTGAAGTGTTTTGGGCATGTCCTACCGGGAGGACATGCTCTGAAAGAGACTAACACCACAAACATGATCGAGGAGTTGAGCAGTGACACACTGCTCAATAACTTCAATTAGCAGTTGTTGACAGTTAGCAACAATAAAATGTGTCAGCACACCTGTCACTCAAAAAAGCCACCTTCCTAATCATGCATAACTTTAAGCCTTAATACAATTTGAACAGGTGGGTTTCAAAAGAAAAATCATGCCCAGACAGTGACAATGGAAAAGTACCTACAGACACCAAATCCATTGTTTTTTTTTACCAAGCTATAAACATTTTTTGTTTTTTTCTGTTGTAAAGTTGGTCATTTTACCTCACAAGTCTTATGGACTAACTCACATTTGGAGCCAGCCTGACGTGGGCATGATTCGTTTGTATTAAATCAAAAGTCCTCACAACTCTATTATCCCCATCTTGTACTCCCTAGAGACTAATGAAAAACCAAGAGATACCATCTGAATGCACCTTAATCTGAATATGTTCGCTTTATTTGAAGAATCAAGCTCCCACTGGTCTCCAGAGCCAGTATAATGATCTGTTTACTTTTCTTTCATACAACACCAGTAGGCTTGAACTCCAGATGTAATCAGCATCTGGTCACACAGTTCCATTTAATGGCCATTACCTCTGAATGCCACACTGCCAGGCAGCATGAAGCAGGCTTTGTCGTGGGCTCCCTGGAGACATTGTGGCTTGGGAGAGGAAACTGGAACTAGAGCCCAGAGATTTGATAAGGACGTCTGGGCTGCATGGTTCAAGCCTCTCAATGGAGGCGCTGATATGTGTCTGGAACTTTGTAAACATCATGATGATTTCAGGGCAAAGTTTAACCTTGACCATGAATGTGTCTCCTTAACACATGGTGGATTTTCCTCCGGGCAGTTATGTATTTTGATAAATTGGTTATTTCACTTTCTGATGAAAAGCACAGACATTCATAACAGCCCGAAACCTTCCTTTTAATAGTCAAGCTCAGAGTGGCTGCGTGTCAGAGCTCAACAGGAAATGGAAAGTCTGTTAAACAGCATGAAGCAAAGAGCCGGCTGGTTCTCAGGGGAAACAAGTTATTCACCAATGCTTTCTTGATAGCTGAAATAGCACAGAGAACTGTATGTATATTTATCGTGGTATTGCCAAAACTCCACAGTGGTGGTCAGAGGTCAGGCACAAATATAAGCAGGTATCCTCCTCTGAATAAGTGGTTGTTTCTAAATCATATACAGATCACTGCTGTGATCTTGATTTGGCTTGTGGAACTTGCTTAATGAACATGAAACTAGTTGCTTACTTTAGAAGTTCACTAATGTTTGGGATGGAAACTTCAGTACAGGAAATCAAACATGGATGGACAAATTTAGCTGTGCACAGTTTTTAAGTTGTTCAGTATTCAGCCTAATTGACAATCACTTTGTGCAGCTTCCTATCAAAATATTTTTTACATACACTCACTGGACACTTTATTAGGTACACCTTGCTAGTACCAGGTTGGACCTCCCTTTGCCTTCAGAACTGCCTTAATTCTTTGTGGCATAGATTCAACAAGTTGCTGGAAACATCCCTTAGAGATTTTGGTCCATACTGACATGATAACATCACACACTTGCTGCAGATTTGTCAGCTGAACATTCATCAGACCAGGCAACATTTTTCCAATTTTCAATTGTGTAATGTCTGTGAACTCATGTGAATTGTAGCCTCAGTTTCCTGTTCTTAGCTGATAGGCGTGGCACCCGGTGTGGTCTTCTACTGCTGTAGCCCATCTGCTTCAAGGTTTGATGAGTTGTGCATTCAGAGATGCTCTTTTGCATACCTTGGTTGTTGTGAATGGTTATTTGAGTTACTGTTACCTCCTATCAGCTTGAAGCACTCTGGCCATTCTCCTCTGACTTCTGACATCAGCAAGACATTTTCTCCCAGAGAACTGGATGCTCACTGGATATTTTCTCTTTTTTGGACCGTTCTCTGTAAACTCCAGAAATGGTTGTACAGGAAAATCCCAGCAGATCAGCAGTTTCTGAAATACCCAGACCAGCCCATCTGGCACCAACAACCATGCCACGTTCAAAGTCACTTAAATCACCTTTCTTCCCCATTCTGATGCTCAGTTTGAACCTCAGCAGGTCATCTTGACCAGGTTTACATGCCTAAATGCATTGAGTTACTGCTGTGTGATTTGCTGATTGGACATTTGCATTAACAAACAGTTGAATAGGTGTAGCTAATAAAGTGGCCGGTTGATATATATATATATATATATATATATAAATATATATCTGGTGAGAGGACCCGAGCTTGAAGGATGAAAAAGACTATATATATATATATATATATATATATATATATATATATAATTCCCCACTCGCCCTGCGGGCGGTCTTTTTTT
>VUQI01064084.1:0-18834 GCA_015106735.1 Paratilapia polleni
CTGTCTCTCTCCCATAGGTGTGTCTTTTGTCCTGTCTCCCTCTGCTCTCTTCTGTTTCTCCTCACCTCCAACCGGTCGCAGCAGATGGCTGCCCCTCCCTGAGCCTGGTTCTGCTGGAGGTTTCTTCCGGTTAAAAGGGAGTTTTTCCTTCCCACTGTTGCCAAGTGCTTGCTCATAGGGGGTCGTCTGATTGTTGGGGTTTTCTGTCTAAAATTGTAGGGTCTTTACCCTAAAATATAAAGCGCCTTGAGGCGACTGTTGTTGTGATTTGGCGCTATATAAATAAAATTGAATTGAATTAAAGATATGCATCTACATATATGGACTTTTAAAGGCATCTAAAAACTCTTGAAACATTTTGTTTTACCACATTTTCTTCTTTGTTTCGTGAGCATTAATTAGTATATTTAGTGACATTTAAATGAAAGAAAAAAAGCCTAAAATCTTGAAGAAAGGGGTTTAAAAAAGAGCTGCTTTATAGATTCGAAGGAACCTGAAAGCTTTTTAACTTCTTGAAACACCCTTCACTACTCACAGCAGAGGGAACGATTTGTATCCTGCCACAGTGAAATATAGTCCCTCCAGCCCAGGGTGCTTCCCCTTCTCTGTTCTCAGATAATCCCTTTAACATGAGAACATTTGCCGCGTCACTCCGGCCTCCCTCACCCACCCGCCCCTCCCTAAATGAACTAATGGCCGCCTGTCCCGGATGCCTCAGCTCTGACAGATTGCTTGGCTGGACCACCGTGTCCTCAGAAGACCCCTGACAGGCTGGGCTCATGCTGATGGCCTTCCTCCTCCGACCACTGCACAGGGAAAGAGCTTCAACTCAAATCAGTGTGGATGACAGTAACAGCAGCGACATGAGTCAGTAAAATCAAATACTGTTGAGGTGGAAAAATACACTTTTATCCACCTGTGTTACAAGTAAGACCAAGTAAGACCACTCTCTGTTTGATCCCTGCCTTTATGCCGTCAACTGATGAATAAAAGCACCAAAAATCTCCTCTACAAGCCACAAAAAGCTCAATTGATAAGTTTTTCATAATAACTGAACTAGAAGAAGACAGACCTTTCACACACCTTAAAACATTAAAACAAAAGGCATAACAAAATTATAAAGAAAAGTTTTGTCTTTAATGAATGCTTACATTTTGCTACAACATAAGAAAGAGCAAGAAATATCCAGCACTTATTGATTCTTTGTTTTGAATTGTGCACCAGGGCTAAACTGCATCCACACTGGTATTAAAACTGTCTAAACCCAAATCAAAAGTGAGGAGGCCGGCTTCATGTATAATGCATATTTACCCACCGAGACCGACCTGCAACGCTGATTTATTCTGATTTAAGAGATTTACACCAAGGAACTCCGAGCTCATAGAAGATGTTCAGGACAAACCCAAACCACGCATAATTAGCAGAACACACAACACCAGAGGATGCATGTATAAATTATGCGTACTCACAAAAAAAAAAAAAAAAAGTTAGGTACACCTTTTCCCACCAAGAGGCTGAAAAATGAAGCCAGGTTTAATAACGTGCCAGAAACTGCAGTTCCTCTAATGGCCACTGGAGGCTGACTCCAAAGGTGAGTCGATCCCCATAGACTCCCATGTTAAAATGTCCAACTTTACAGCAGAAATAAACATATTTACAGCCTGATACAAAACATATTTTGGTCTCTGTAGCTAATTTCAATATTTGTAACACCTGTACAGGGGGTTAATTTTTATATAACCCACCTATTTAAACCTTAGTCAGGCTTAAAGAAGGGGTGGGCAGCATTTTAAAATAAGAAAAAGTAATCAAAAGGCCACACTTTGAATTAAAATATGATGCAGAAAGTGCTGAATTAAGGTAAACTACATGAATTGTGGTAGAGATGGTAATTTCTCTTTGTACATTTGCCACTGTCAAACTATCATGAGGCCAAACATGGCTCTCCTGCCACTCTGCATTTCACTTGACTTGAACATGTAACTCTTCCAGCAGGAGGGGTATGACATGACCTCGAAGGCCACAATGCTGAAACGTTAGCATGTTTATTGACACTGCCAGAATAAAGTGGTGAAATTCAGATTTGTCAGCTTTTTCCTGACGTTTGTGGACGTGCTACCTGTTTACCTTTGGGTAATGGACATTTTAGTTTCTCTCAGCATAAAAAAGGGGGTTGCTGAGGCACTCTTGGGATAAAATCATGTAATAATTTTATTCTTGGAGCAATTCAGCAAGCAAAACAGACCAACGCATATTGACTCCAAGTCTTCATCAGGGTCTGACAAATATACAGTCAGGATTAAATACCAGTCCTGGGTGGCAATCAACTAATAAAGCAAAGTATTTTAACCCCTAGACAGTGCTAAAATTAAAAATTGAAAAGACAGATGTCCATACATATCAAAGTAATAACAGAATCTCAACAAGTGTTCTATTAAAAAAAATAAATAAAAGAAAATACAAAACAATCTAGGAAAAAGGCGAAAAGGGCAAATCTAAATTCACAGTAACCTGAAAGAAAGACTGTAGATATACACCAATCCACTTAAATCCTGTATCAGCTTTTAATTCTTTTATATATTTGCCAATAGGGTAAAATTGTTGTAGTTCATCACAGAAAATTTGTTGGCACACGAACAGAGTCGCGTCTGTTGAAATCGAGTGAAAGAGCAGTACCCATTTATTACCTGAAGATCCAATAACATAATCCTTACTTTTTGTTTTTCTGTTGTTTAAGTTGCCTTTAAGGATGTTGGGGGCCAGACTGAGATGGTCATGGGCTGGTTTTGGTCCTCAGGCCGTATTTTGCCCATGTGTGGCTTAAAGATATGCATAATTAAATAAGTGTGACTGCCATTTTGTCCCAACAGACCCTGGCCTGCCACATGATCCAATCAGAAGGACTGTATGGCTTTACAAACTAAATATTTCAGAAATAGAGGGCTCAGTTTGGTCTTTTCACTGTGTTTTGCACCAGGAAGTGTCAAATGGTAAACTGGATGTAGGACATCTCAGGCTGTATTATAGCAGTTGCTAGCAAATGCCAGTCAAGTGCGAGTCAGAGTTGTCCAGCAGGGGGCGACTGCTGTGGTTGCAAAAAGAAGTCTGATTGTACAGAAGTCTGTGAGAAAACAACACTTTGATCTATAACTTAAGTAAAACTTTTTCTGATGAGTTTACGGTTGTAATCACTAGTTTACAGTCTTAAGTGAATAAAACATGATGCTCATTTTCTAAATTATGGTCCCATTAGCGTCAGAAAGGATGGTAAAGCTGGGTATGCTTTACCGTGTTGTTGATAAGTTGCTGGTGTCCCTCAGTCAGATCCACCTCTCGCTCATCACATCTGGTTCAAAAACACCAGGATGGTGATAGCAAAAACCCTCAGCTCAAGGCTTCATAAAGGCACTTCACAAACCAACAGGCGAGCCACAGTGTCCATCTTTTACATACAATCTATGTCCAAAACCTGGCAACCCAAAATCTGTTTTCATAAAAAGGCTGATTGGTGCTTTTTAAAGCACTGAGGAATTATTTAATAAAGCCATGGCTTGCAGCTTATACACAGTTAATAACGTTTTTAAAAAGTGATACTTTTGCATGGTCCATAACAACCCCAGTAACCCAGGGACACCAAGGCACATTTGTTCCCAAATCATCGCTGACGCACAAAACTGACATAAATTTATGAAATCTCAGAAACAGAAAAATAGCTCTTTGAAAAACTGTGCTTCAAATTACACGAAATTACGTGAAAGGTCAGAACATAAGACAGGACGTCACTCATCATATTCTGGCCTCCTCACTCACTGAGTCTCCTAAAACCAGTCGAGCTGGTTTTTTGGCCTGCTGTCAGGCCCACAAGAGATAATTGAAGTTTTATTGGCTCATTTTACTTCTTCTGTGGTTGTATTTATAAATGGGAAGTGCTTAATTGCAGTTCCATGTTAGCTGCCTAATCTGCTGTGTCTCTTTGTCTTCTGGAAACACATAATAAAAAACATCCAGCCCCTCCCAGTGCCGCACACTGTGCAGAGCTTTGTCAAAACACACACACACACACAACAAAAACCCCACTAATATTTATATTTGTGCCTGAAAACATGAAGTCAGGCTATATTCTGCTGGTGTTTTTTTTAACATATAAGCATCTGCACATCTCATGAATACCTGAGTCAGTTATTCATGAGATTCAGACCAATCGAAACCTCTAGCAGAAACAAACAGATGCGTCTCTCAAGAAACCTGAATTATAGAAACATTGAATGTCTTGTTTTATCAAAGAGATTTTAATTTTGATTAAAGTTGCAATCAACCGTGATCACTTCCTGTGCCCTCATTATACATCATGTTGCTACCATAGACCGTATAAATGATGGACTTGCTGTAGGTTTCGGGTCTTAAAAGTGAAGCTGCATTCTTTTTAATGGTCATGAGAGGGCAGTAGCTGTTGTTGCAGAAAGACTTTCAGTTGCACGGGAGTCTGTCAGAGGATGGCCCTCAGCTGCCTCGCTTTGTGATATGCTCATTGGCTAACAGCCTGTCAATCACAAGTCGTTAGCCAATGAGCATACCCTGGATAATCCTCCTTTCTGAATTTAGAATAACCAAAATTTACAAAATGGACCTAATGTGTTATTCAGTATATCAGAAATGAGTGACTGAGGCCATAAAGTCATCAGAAAAATGTTTACTGAGGTCAGGTCCAAGGCCCAGTTTCCCATAGACATCTACAGGACCAGAAGCCTTTTTGTAACTACGGGGGCTGCCCCCTGGTGGCCATTAAACAGAACGCAGAAAAGTGAAGTGACACGTCTGCTTCGCTTTTCAGACCCGAAGGCTACGTCCATCTTTTATACAGTCTATGGTTCACACCCTTTTAGACTCCTGCAACCTGTCCTGGTTTCAGGACTCCTGTTGGTGGAACAGCACCAGAAAAAGAGGCGCTGTTTCCATGAAATCTGACAAAGGCTTGTACAGTGTGTTGGAGTTTTATAGGTTGAACATAGCCATGCATTGAGAATAAAGGCATTTTAAATGTTATTTGAGTTACTTGCTTTTTAAAGTTATACCTAAATTAGATGCCAAGAAAACAATAACTTTGAAGCTTTTCAAATCACAGAAAATGTCTTTGGGCGTGTCCGGGGGGGCAATGGTTAGCAGCAGCCCCCCATATATCACCCATGCATTCAAAACAGTACATATATGGTTTGGCTATAAAGTCATAGCTATTCTCTTGATAGCTTTAGTCATTTTTAGAAGGTTTTTAAATATTTTCATGCCTAAGAATTTACAAATAGTGGCTTTAACTAAAACCTTTTTTTAGGGAACCCAACTTCTTTCATCCTCTTCCCTCGTTTTATGAAGTCTGTTGCATGATTTAGAGAAACTTTCAGCTGCAGTGTGAACACAGCCAGAGGTCAGATGAAGGTCAAACTGAGGACTCCTAGATGACTGCAGAACTGATCCATTTACCTGCAGTCACGCAGCAGAAATCTCAGCAGATATAAGAGTGTTGTGTGTGTTTGTATGTCACTCGTGTTGTGGAGACAAACCTGTTTCTACAGAATCACTGTAGACAAAAAGCACGTCCCCATGATGTAAATCCTTAACTTTAAGGATGAAGATTGAGGCGAGGGTGAAGCTGAGGGTAAGTGTATGTGGTGTCCTCAGAAGTGATGAAGCCCGGCTGCATGTGCGAGTCTGTGTGATGTGGTGGAAACCCGGCCTGTGTGACGGGTCTTCCCAGGATACCAGGCAGTCGGCTGAATGTACACACTGCCTCATGTTCTCCAACGCTCTCACGTTTGAGCGAACAAACACACCCCAGCCCGGCACGTGTGCACTCGCCGAGGCTATATGACCTCCCTTACAAAAAAAACAAAAAACCCAGATAAATAAACTCCTCAGCCAGTGAGTCACCTGGTCAGGAGAGACTCTTGTATACCGTCACTACTATTTGTTCACAGGCTCTAAAAACCATCCGCTCACCAACTCCGACTTTCAGGTCAGTGCGTCAGGAAACCTAAACACACGCTATCCGACACATATGCACGGATGCAGGCGGGGGGACATGCATGAGCGCACAAACACACTCTGATCCTCCACTGAGGAAAACGAGCGAGCGGCAGGCTGGGCGTCCTCAGGTGACCCCACATATGCCGCTTCTGCACCGCAGCTTTAAATAGAAACGCTTTTATCTCAGAGAGCGACTGGCAGCGACCAGTCAGACCGACAGACTGACACCTTTATCACTGACTGGTTGATTCGGTAACCCGGTGAACGCAGCGTGACCTCTGCTGGACATCTGGCAAAGCTGTAAAAAAAAAAAGTGAAACGACCTGAAAATATATTTGGGTGTTCTTGTTAGGAATCCAGCTGAGAGCTGGTTTTAGAAGGAGATCAAGTTTAAATGTTGGTGAAAGGAAACCGGTTCTGCTTGTCCTTATTTCCTGTCACGCATAGCCTGTTCCAGTGCTGGTCAAAAATTCAAATAATGAGGTCAGTGTATGTATAAGTAATCCCTGAATTAGACTGCACCAAACACTCAGTTAGGATCAGAAACCAAAGCTACTCGATCGTGCCTCCATCAAAGAATTAAGAAAATATTAATATTCACAATAGTTACAAATAATCTTCTGTTCTGAGCTGTGTTTACTCAGACTTTAATACCATCAGTACAGACCTGCATCGCTGAATGAACAAAAGCTCAGCTAGTATTTATTATTTATGAGCACATTTTTGTATATATGCAGTGTTCCCCACACATCCACTTTACCACAGTATGAAAGATGGATGTAACTTCAGGGTCTGAAAAGTGAAGCTAGTGCAGAATGCAGGTTTACTACATTTTTTTTTAAACTGGCCACCAGGGGGCGCTAACTGTGGCTGCAAAAGGAGTTCCGGTCCTGTAGAAGTCTGTGGGAAAACAGCTCTGTAAATGCTTTCCTGATGAGTTTATGGGCTCAGTTACTCATTTTAGGTCATATTCACTAAAATACTAGGTCCATTTTGTAAATATTTGTTATTCTGAGTGTCTGAGACAGTCTGATCCTCCCCTCGCTTACCACATCCCGGCGAAAAAGCTCATTTAAAGGCTTCATAATGGACTTCAGAAACCAATCAGCGATGTCACGGTGGCTACATCCATCTTTTATATTGTCTATAGACTTTACTTGAGTCGGCCACCAACGTATCTTACCCAAGTTTATTTTACACTTTATTGTTATTTTTATCTGTCTGAGACAACAATGCAGTGGGCAATCTCCTCGCTCTTATTTTGAAAGTTCAGACACCACTAACCCAGAGTCTCATCCCGAAGTCGGACAGACTCCAACTCCACTGTCTGAATCAGGATTCACGGTGCCGCATTTGTTTTCATTTGCATAGGTAACTGGTTACGCAGAGTGAAGGATTATGGGTATGCAACCTATAAAGATGTGCTTATGTGTAGTTCTCCAAAATACCAACAACGTAGCCAGTGGTGATGATGCTATGTGTAGGAAGAACGCTGACTGATTGAAAAGTCAGCTTGAACAGGGAAGGGATCTCAAGGTGGTTATACATATTTACTTTGCATCATCACATGATTTACTAATGGCTAACATCAGTACTGTTTGACATGATACAGAAGTTAGTATCATGGATCATGGTAGCTGGGGAAATAATTTAGCAAGCAAGACACAGTTAGCCAAGTAGTTACGCTCTATAAATGTGGTGATGGTTAGTTCATAATCGTAGCTGATGAAGTAAGTTAAAAATGGCCAGCTAAGTTACTAGAGTTTGGATGAATTAAGACCCCAGTCCCACAGACCTTGAGACTGGTTGGCAAGCCCCTGGCAACCACCATTCGCTAAGAGAAAATATGTATTCCCTGATCAGTTGGCGAGTGGTTGCAGGAGGTTGCTTGCTGTCACTACTGTGAAATTGGTCACAAAGAGGTGTTGCACCAAAAAACTCCTTGTGATTACTTTGATTGCTAGCAGATTGCTGTGGTTGCCTATAGTTTGCATGGAAGATGCAGACTTGTCTGCAAACACTCAAACTACTTATCAAGCGGTAGTGAAACTATGAAAAGTGTGATGCAAACTGGAAATGAACATTTGCCTTCAAAGTAAAAGCTGCACCTTTTGAAACGTGCTGGTTGCAGCGGTAAGGCACAACTTTTACTTTGAAAGTGAATGTTCTTCGTATCCGGTTTGCATCGCACTTTTTCACGTTTCACTACAGCTCAGAGGGTAAATGGCGACTGTTTGCAGACAAGTCAGCATCTTCCATGCAAACTATGGGCAACCACAGCAATCTGCTAGCAACCAAAATAATTGCAAGGTGGTTTTTGGTACAGCACCCTCTTGGTGACTGATTTCACCCAGCGACAGGCAGCAACCACTCAGGGAATACACATTTTTCCCTAGCAAGTGGTGGTTGCCAACAAGTCTCTAGGCCTATATGACCGAGGCCTAACTGACCTTGCTCCACTCAAGACGGCATTTTGTTATGTTAGACAGCAGTTCATCTGTTTTAGGAGGCATGCTAGAGTAGGCTATCAGTAGCCAGAAGAAAGACAGCTCAGGGTCGGATTTCATTCTGAAAATCAAACAATCTTTCCATCTCCAATCCTCTCTCTCCATCAAATGCCCTGCTGATGGTTTTTTGGCGGACTGCCACAAGTTTTCCCCTGACGGTCAAATTCCCGTTTGGTCAGATGGCCTTCATTAGATAAAATGGCTGACTTTAGCTTGTTTGTTCTCTAACGTTGTCACCATCTAAATCCTATGTGAAGCCACAGCCATGTTAGTTTTTGTCCTTATGTGCAGTTTGTGTTGTGTTGTGTTGTGTTTCGTTGCTCATTGTTGATGCTGGGAGGCAATGAGGCACTCGGGAGTGAGCATAAGCATCAGATCTTTTGGATTTTTGTTAAAAATTTGTGTCGAATTCTTCACACAGAAATCATTCCTCAAGCTGTTACAGGCAACACAGAGTCAGTGGTGGTCTCATTTTAAATTTAGGCTATAATTTGTTCAGAAAAGGCAATAAAAAGCATTTAATACATGAAAAAAAGTTACCTAACACATGTTTAAGTATTTAGAGAGTGTAGGCTGAAGTGTGACCAGACACAAACGGTGTCGGCTTTATTTCAGTCATCTAAATTCACAAAGTGTAGAACCTGTCACCGCTGTTCAAACTCGACTGGATTACTGCCTTTGTCTAATTTATGCAGCTGAGGACGCTGTGAGCAGGATGATGATGATGATGATGATGATGATGATCACCTGTCACACATTCTGTTTGTATTCACACACACACACCCATATATAGGACCTCAGTATAGGAAAAAGTGTGAAGACCTCAGACAAACTCCACCAGAGGAGGAGGAGTGTTTGTGTGTTGAGTCTCTCATCTATTAGTATTCTTTTCGTTACTCGTCTCGCTTCGTCGCCTCTCCCTCTGCTCTGTTTTGTTCTCTATCCATCCTCTGTCTACACTCTTTCCCTCTGTCTCGGTCCCTTTTTTCATCACTCGCTCTTTTACGCCCTCCACACTTCTTATAACCTGATCTCTGCCTCACTCTGCCCTCATTCTTCAACCTTTCATTTCAGCTCACCGCCTATTTTTCTGACTTCCAAACATCCCCAAAACAGAAAATGAGGTACTATTTTCTCTGCCTCCAGTTTCCTTTAAAAGCTGCTTCTTGTTTGTGTTTAATCGAGGTGATTGTTCACTTCGATCTACAGCTGCAGTTTGCTTCCAAATTTCACTATTTCCACCTAACAAAGTGAAGAATTTAGCTTCCTTTGCTCAGGTGTAGCAGGGTTTTTCTCCTTATTTGTGCCAGGGCTGGCTAAAATGATACAATCATTTTGATCAATACTGAGATCACTACTACTGATTGATTCCATTTTAGTGACAAAAATGTTTTATTGCACTTTCACATAAAGCTAATGTACAAATCTTTGCATCAAAGTAAAATTGGTCTTTCTTATTCACCTAAATTTCTTTTTAAAAGTGTACCAAAACTTAACACAAAATGAATGTCAACATGGCTTTCACATTTACTTTGTGTTTACAGGTTTTTGGAAGAAAACACCAGCCTATCAACATTTTCCAGCTTTTCCAGGACGAGTGAAGGCTGGTCAGCTGTGAGACTAGAGCCCAACCAATGTTAGCTATTTTGCTGATATATCAGTAAAAGCATTTATGACTGCCAATAAATGACAATTGAAAAGTAAAGAAGAGACAGGAGAAACACGCTTCAACCATGTTATGAGTGTTGATGTTGCACAGTTTGTCCAACTGAGGGCACTTATGCAACTTCCCTGTTCACAACACGTGTTTGGAACGGCACACGCATAACAAACAGCTGATTTGAGCAGAGTTGGGCAGAGCATAAACGAGTAATCCACAACTTGTTGTGGCAGTAAAATGATTATTTTTATACTGCATGAAATAAAAAAAAATATCACCCGATACATCGGATTTTTAAATCACCAAATATTGGTATCGGTCTTAAAAATCCTACATTGGTTGGGCACTATGTGAGACCCAGCTCTATTTCCCCTGGTGTTTTGCAAACAGCACTGGTATTACCACTTTAGGAAAATGCATGAGGGGATAACAGTAGTCATACCATTTTCCTGAAGCCTTGGTTACCGTGTTTATTGGACACATATCGTTCGCCAAACAGAACGCGACTGCGTTGGTGTTTTCAGTGCTTCTTTTTGAGCTGGATGGATAAGCCGACGAGGATCATTGTCCTGTTGCACGACGCAATTTGGGCCAAGCTTCAGCTGTCGGACAGATGGACTCACATTTGACTCTAGAATACTTTGGCATACAGAGGAGTTCACGGTCGACTCAATGAATGCAAGGTGCCCAGGTCCTGTGGCTGCGAAACAAGTCCAAATCAACACCCCTCCACCACCGTGCTTGACAGTCAGTATGAGAGGTTTGTGCTGACATGCTGTGTGGGTTGAAACTGGGTCATGCAACAGGACAATGATACCAAACACACCAGCAAATCTCCAACAGAATGGCTGCAAAAGAATCAAGGCGCAGTGGCCCACTCAAAGTCCAGACCTCAATGCAACCAAAATGCTGTGCCAGGACCTTAAGAGAGGTGTGCATAAACAAACAGCTGCAAACCTCAATGAACTGAAGCAACGTTGTAAAGAAGAGTGGGCCAAAATTCCTCCACAGTGATGTGAGAGACTGATAAAGTCATACAGGAAATGATTACTTCAAGTTACTGCTGTTACTGAATCACAGGGTGTACTTAGTTTTTCACAGACTGCTTCTGCAGGCTTAGCTTTTGTTAAATAAATAATGACAGTGCAATATGTCATGTGCTGTTGTTCATCTCAGGTTGTATTTACCTAACTTTAAGCCCTGATAAGGAGTAGATGATTTTTTAAATTATATCCTGATATGTAAAACTTAGAACTGACAGAGTATACTTTCTTTTTACCTTGACTGTATCTGCTAGTCACCTGCTCTTACTTTTAACTTTTATTTATTGGCAAATAGTTCTCTTTAAATTCTGTGTCTTGATTTTGAAATATTTTATTTTACTTGTTATGTTATCATTATCATTATTTTATTTATTTTTTCCCAACTAACCTAACAAAAAATTTCCCAAATATGGGATAAATAAAGTATTTATCTGGTCTTACCTTTACCCAACAATGTACAGTCAACTATCACTACGTTAGTCTGACACTAAAGAAAACTGAAAAATATAATTATGCACAGGCAGGTCCTGACGTGTCTGTTTGACACTTCTAAGCTGATTTAATGATGTTTATTTTCTTTCTGTTTTGGATTGTCCTGCTGATTATCTTGTATAAACAAGATCATGTAATTTTGAGAAGTTTAAAATCCCATCCAGATCAGTGCCCAGGAACCACATCCACCTCCCCCGTAAGGTTAATCCCTTCCAAATAGGGCTTAAAGGATAATTCTGGTTTATTTCAACCTGGTGAGTTTCCACATTAATATGGCTATTGCGGCTCAATATATCTTACTAAGTTGTAACTCTCCATCTCTGAGAAAAGATCTGGGGAAATGAAGAGCCACACAAAATATTATGTGAATGGAATAATCAGAGAAAAATGAGCCCCCTGCAGTTTTCCATTAATGATTTTAAATAGGGACACACAGAACTGAATTGAATATAGCGGGCAGCCCAGCTTTTTGAGGCGGGATCGGACCGATATCAGTCATTTCCTCATTTTAACAGTTTGTTTTTGAGTCTGATTGAATGTTTAGCCACTTGACAGAGCCAGTTTGCAAACTACATTACAAATCTCCATCTGCAGGTACTTGGCTGTTGACATAGTCACCAAAATATTCATCAGTACATGCTGGTTTGTTTGCATGAGGGGAAAGAGAAGAGAAAGAGGTCAGCATATGTACAAGTAATCCCTGTGAACCAAAAGCTCAGGCGTCAGACACTTTTCTACTCTTCAATCTTTATGATGATTTTAGAAATGGGTTTATCCTTATATGGTCATCTCAGGCACCCAGCTGTGGCTGTTAACACAGAAGACCCACCCACCTGCTGTTCAAATGTTCCATTTATGAGGGACAGCCAATCAGAAGAGAGCTGGCTTTAAACAGGGAGGAGCTAACACTGCTTATGTGAAATAGAGGATGAACTGACATACTGGTACTTGGTGCAGCCTGAGATAAATAAGAATTATTTTAAAATGTGAATCATGAAAAGCTACTCTAATAGAGTCCAAGTATAAAAATATGTAGCTGGAAACTAAGAGTATTTCCCCTTTAAACTCCAAAATACTTGGTTAGGTTTAGGAAAAGACCATGGTATGTGTTAAAGGTAACCCTTCCACTTTCACCTTTCAGCCTGTCACATATTGGAAAGCTCCATATTTGAGGTTGCCAGGATCGTTTTTGGACAGTCTCAAAAAAAAATAAAAAAAAGTTTGGTTTTTCTAATTTTAATTTTAGCAGTTTGATTAGGCTTAGCCGACAAAAATACTTGGTTAAGCTTAATGTACTCCCATTTATATTACACTTTTCTAGTCTTACTGATCACTGAAAGCTCTTTAGACTACAAGTCACACTTTAACCTTAAATTCTGTACACTTGAAGCACTTTCTGTCTCACACTCATGTCCCATTTAGAATCACCAGTTAACCTAACATGCATATCTTTGGACTGTGGGAGGAAACCCACGCAGGCACAGGGAGAACATGCAGACTCCACACGGAAATGCCCAGGAGATTTGAACCAGGAATCTCATTGCTATGAGGCAACAGTACTAACCACTGCACTACCATGCCATGCACATTTATCAAAAGATCACAGACTGAATTAAAATGAACCCTTTCAACAATGTTAACCACATCTTAGTTTGAACAATGAATCGTGCAAACCTACTCTATTCGAGTCCAAGAATAGGACTTTTTGCCACGACTGTAAATCCACACTGATGCACATGAAAACATGAAAAACTGAGGACCGTTAAACAGCAGAGGAATCTCTCAGGAGAAAGCTGTGTTTTCAGTCACCTAAACTGCTTTACTTTCAAAACTTTGCTTGAAGTTTTTTCTACAGCTGTGCTGTCTGGGGAAGATCCTGATTGTGACAGCTGTGTTTCAAACTGATCGTGTTAATTATGTAGACATGTTAAAACGCTACACAACACTTTTCCAGGCGTGACAAATTTCTGTTGATTTTACAGCTAAAACAAGACGCTGCCTGACACTCTGGGAGTCTGTCTGAGTGAGTCACCTTTCAGCCTGTTTTACAGTTGTGATTCTGTTGCCTTTCTCCGAATAAAAGTATGTCCAAAAATATGAGGACACACTTCTTTCAACAAAATCTTGGCCTCCGGCTATTTTCCAAGGTTTAGACTAAGCCCATCAGTTCCAGTGAAGGGAAGTCTTAACGCTACTTCTTACAATTGTATTCTAGACCTGAGGCTAGAGACCTCTCAAAGATTTATTTCCATTTTTCTTGTAATTTTTTTTAGGTGTGCCAACACTGTGGCTTTAGTGTTGGTCGGCCTGACAGTCTGTCGGCCACTTTGGTTCAAATATCTCAACAGAGTGGACTGCCTGCTTCAGGGTGGAGGGAAGCTGCTGCCTCAAGTGGAGCAGTTCAAGTACTTTCGAGTCTCGTTCACAAGTAGGTGAAGAGTGGAAAGGGAGACTGACAGGTGGATCAGTGACTGCTGTGGTGAAGAGAGAGCTGAGCAAAAAGGAGAAGCTGTTGATTTACTGGCAATCTACATTCCTATCCTCACACACCCACCAAGCTGTGGGTAGTGACTGACAGAGCAAGACAGAAGAAACAAGCAGCGGAAATAAACTTCCTCTAAAGGCTCATTTGGGCTCTCCCATAGAGACTGCAGAGGCCAGTCATTAAGGAGGGGCACTATTGAAAGGAGCCAGTGGAGATGGTTCGGGGATCTGTTTATTGCCTCTTTTCCACAGATGTAGTGCTGGGGCCTGCTATTGAACCAGTATCACACATTTCTACTAAAAGAAAGACAGTTACAGTGTCAAAAAGCTGGCAGTGGCCAAAGTTGGATCTCCTGATGTTAGCTGCTATGGGAGAGGCCACCGCAAAAACATCACCAATGTACTGCAGATGCTGCTCTTAGATTCTGTTTGCAAAGACTTCCATCAAAATTACCCCAGTTTCCTTTTGTTTTCAACCTTGCCAAAATGTAAGCAACATTAAGCGATATGGATGAAACTCCAGGTACTTAAAGATTTGACCTCTGTGTGATTATTTAGGGGATGGATGGGAACTGTGTCATGAGATATCTCCTAAATCTCTGGAAATCATTGGTAGCCCGTCCAGAAGGCTTGGAGATAGGGGTGGAGTAAGGGAGGTTTGGGTAGCTGATTAGACAGCAGACTGCTGCCATTGGAGTAAGCGATGGATGGATGAATGGATAAATAGATGACAACAATCCAACATTTCAGGTTTGTCCAGTACTTTGGTTTCCAAATATCTAAAAAGCTAATGACACCCTTTGTGTTGTGGATTATCAGAATTTCAACATCTTAAACTAATATGGAAATCCAATGTGAAAGTGGCTTAAACCTGTAGTATTTCTTATGACCAGCAGGGGGCATACAACTTCCCTGGTTGCAGAAAGCAGTTCTAAAGCACAGAAGTCTATGAGAAAATGTCACCATTTCCCACTTGATCTCTGACCTCAGGAAACACTTTTACTGATGAGTTTATTGTCTCAGTCCCCAGTTCTCATTCTTATTTAATACAACACAATGTTCATTTTGTAAATTATGGTTCCATTAAAGTCAAAAAAGGTTAAAGCAGGGGATGACTTAAGGCCGGGTTAGCTGATTACCGTATGAGCGTGCAGTGTTCTCGGAGGGGTCAGATCAACCCCTCGCTCGGCTCAGTCACCAAAGTCCTTCCAGAAGCAGGTCTCGCCATTTGGCAGCCATCTCGAAATGCCTCTGGGCAGTTATTTTGAATGATTATCCAAATTAAACTCAATTTCAGTGGTTACCAGGATATAAAAGCTGCATGTATAGAATCACCAATCAAATCTTATTAGAAAAAAAAATTAAAAGGTTTGCTGACTTTGCCTGGAAGTTTTACTTCTACCACCATGTTTGATGTTGCTGAACCCTCACACAGATTTCACTTTGGGTTTCTTTGAGTGGCCTGTTTCTTTCTCACATGTATGCAAGTTGCCGTTGCCAAGTGCTGCTCATAGGGGACCGTCTGATCGGATTTCCTCTCTAATATTGTAGGGTCTTTACCTTGCAATATAAAGCTCCTTGAGATGGCTGTTGTGAATTGGTATTAGATAAATAAATTTGAAGTGAAGCAGCACATTATGGGGTCACAATCGCACATTCTTTTGGTCCTGCTTCTTCAACACTCTTTTCTTTCTCTTTTTACTCTGACCGGCGCTCATTTTCTGCAAATCTAAACCTCTCAGTCCACCTCCTTTGCCTTCGGGTTTCATCCCATTTTTTTCCCCCTTTCCTTTTCTCATTAAGTTTCTACTTTTCCTCTCTTTCTCCCCACTTTATTCTACACTTTTCACCCCTGTGCTACATCTCTCTCCCTCCCTCCTCTCGTTCTGCCTCCATCTCTGTGAAAGGAGGTCCGTTACACAATTGCATCGAGGCTATTGAGGTCTTCGGTGCACAAAGACTGCATTCAAACCTCTGTGCTATTTTCAGGGAGCAGGCTCAGCACAGAGTCGCACTAACCATCTGCTGTGTGTGTGTGTGTGAAAGAGAAACTCTGATTGTGCGTGTGTTTACAGTATATGTGTGTATGTGTTGACAGTGTGTGTGTAGCATGACCTCTCTCACCTGAATACAGATCCAATTCAAATCACCAATGAACCGAAATCCGCAGGGGTCAAAACTTTTGAAACAATCGTGATAGGAGAATTGTCCGGCGTTCACAAACACTACACAGCTGGGAAATTGGGGTGCAGTGCTCCTTTAACTTATGCACGTGTATACACACACACACACACACACACAGCCATGTGGGTCTATTTGGGTCAGAGCTGAAATGAAAGTGTTGTCACAGGAACAGAGAATTACACCAACTCAGATTCTCTCTCAATGTGTGTGTGCGTATATATTTATATGTATTTATGTGTGTGTGTGTGTGTGTGTGTGTGTGTATATGTGTAGCCAAGTGTGTATATGCCGAGTGTGTTCATGCCCCTGTCAGCTCCGCTCCTCTTGTCGGGCCACGTTTGGACAAGAGCGTCAGCGTTTCCCTCCTTTCTTGCTGTCATGTTTATTCTCGGCTGTATACCTTTATGTTTCTGTGTCGTATTAACCTATATTAACACCGCAAAGTGCCGTACAGAAACCGCCTGACTCCTCCACATCAAAGCCGCCGCGGCTGCTTGAGTCTGTCACATCTAACTAGACTAACGTGTTTTCCTTTACATTCCCTGCGCGCCGCCGGGTCACTGGAGTGAGATGCAAACTCCCCTGTGTAATGTCTGAGAGTTTGAAGAGTGGCTCTGTGCCTGCATTAGGAGGCAGATCGGTGTGCAGATGTGCGGCGCTGCAGTGATGTTATATAACGTTCTTAGCATTTTGTGTTAACCTCGGCGGGGCAGCAGATGGGCGCGGTTCAACGCGCCAAGACAAATACACGCCCTTCTGCAGCTTAAAGTGGCAATACGTCAGATTTTACTGCCATATATGAAGATTTATTCCAGTGACTCCATCAAGTCGTCACTTTACAGACCAGCAGTGTCAAACATACGGTCCGAGGTTAAAAATGCAGCCTGCCAAAGGGCTCGATCCGGCCCACTGTAGGGGTTTGCAAAATGTGATAATTGCAGAGTAGAAGGGAATAAATTTTGGATGTCTCACTGTATTTTGTCTTTAAGAATGGACCAGGTCATGAGAGTGTTAGTTTCATCTGAGCCAGAGGTCTGAGTCTGAATTTACAGCCAATCTTTTCTGTTAAAATAACACAGAAGATTGGAATTAGAACTGAAATGTTGGTCCAACCTCTATCTCAAAATCATGGACTGCATTTTGGTATCTGACCATCACAGATTAGCCTAAAAAACATCCAGAGGAAAGATTTCACTTCCTAATAAGATTTATGTAAAATTTCAGGTCCCTAATGTCATTCATTTTATATATAAAAAAAAGTATTTCAAGGAAGGACGGTAGGGGTGTTTTTAGATGTTTTTCCATCGTTGTTTTTTGAGGGGCCATTTTAAAACTCCATTGTCTGGACAACTCTTTGAGCTCGGTCCTTCAGATGTTTCAGGGTAAGTATTTGGTACTGTGGCTCTGCAAATATGGACTCTCAGGAGTGGAGCTCAAGCTAACACAGAACGATGGATGCTTGAAGTGCCTAAAATATCTGGATGAGCGATCTGTGACTGCAGATTTGGTGGCCTGTAGAAACCACAGTTTTACAGGTAGGGGAGATTTTATTTAGAGCTTCTCATATACAAGGCACGTAATATTCTTTAAAACAGCCCTAATCAGGTGAATGGTTTTACACATATTAGGGCTTGAATATGGAAAAAAAAAAAAAAACCCAAAAAAAACAGATCATCCTACATCAGTGTGATATTCACCAGGTATGACACCATTTACCAAATCCAAATAAACATTTTTAGAAAGTTCATGTTTCTGTTAACATTATGTCCAAAATTAGCAGTGTGTTCTCTCTCATTCTTAATATGAATTTTTGAAATTGATGTTTATTTCAATTTATGCACCCTCATGGCCCAGCAAGTCTTCTTCTGGCCAAGAAGAGAGGGCATGTATGTCTTTCCCCTCAAATGTTTTTCAGGCAAATGTGACACGGTGAGGTGGGAGGCATTTGATGAAATGACATGGAAAGACCCACTACAAACCACACTCATCCATTCTCACAGCGCTTTTACTTTCACACTCTCAGTTTTTAGGGGTTTAAAATCTTAATAAGGAGACTTTGATAAGCTGAGAATCGAAACACCAAACTTTCAATTAGTAGAACCTGCTGTACCTCCTGAGCCACAGCCTCAGTCAGTCTGAAGACACAGAAGACATTGAAAAAGACTGTGGGCCAACGTGGGGCAAAGCGCAAAATCCTCTTTTGGCATTAAAACACTACTGTTGGTATTTAATTAAGAGGTGCAGTGTCAGGGTCAGGTACTTTTGCCCTTGTTGCATATATATTTGTAGGATGCTGCCTATGAAAGCACAAAATTTTGGGAGGAGAGTATTTAAAAGAATCATTCAAACTTCATTTACTACAGTTTACTGAAAACTGCACTGAATTTAATGCCAAGAAAAGAGTGTCTGTCAAAATAGTTTTTATACTGTATATATATGTGTATAT
>VUQI01064085.1:19586-31437 GCA_015106735.1 Paratilapia polleni
TTGGCTGTTTCCTTTTTTTTTTTTTTTTTTTTTTTTTTTTTTTTCCCTCAGCCTCCATCTGGTTGAGGCAGATGGCTGCCCCTCCCTGAGCCTGGTTCTGCTGGAGGTCTTTTCCTGTTAAAGTTGAGCTGAGTCCCCCCCCCAGTGCTGCCAAGTGCTTCCTCACAGGGTATCATCAGATCTTTAAATATTGCAGGGTCTTTAACTTACAGTATAAAGTACACTGAGATGCTACTGTTGTGAACTGGGGCTATAAATTAAAAAAAATAGTTTAAAAAGTACAATGAAATTAAATGAATTGTGCACTAACCATCTGTTTATATCACTTCATTTAAAGAGTTACAGATGACAGTAATAAATGCTTAAAACATTCCTTATATCTGTTCATATAGTGCTTCTAAATGTTTAATTTAGGGTTGGGACAGGAATATATAATCAGTTAATAACAACAGTGTGCTTTTGGTGCCATTAAGTGAAAGGAGTCATTTATACCTGGGCATGAAGTGGCTTGATTTTCAGGAAGAGAACGGGAACAGTAAATTACGTTATACCACTGGGCAGTTTTCTAACTCTTCCTCTTAAATCTAGTGGAGACAGTTGACTGCTGGCTTTTTAACAGTAAACACATATTAGGGAACCTGAGCATTGTTCATTGTTCACCCCAGACGTTTAAAGGACATTACTTATTTACATTAAAAGCCCTCATTTCATGTGGAAGTGGAGTGGCAGTTATACATCTTTTCTTTTGTAGTTTCTTTCAAGCATCAAACATCTCTTTGGGAAAAAGAAAAAAAAGCTCCTACACTGGAATTTTCAGAAGGCCCTGACTTATTTAATCTGCTACCGAGAGCAGCATCCTGTTGCCTGTAGCAGAGTTCACACCATAGAGTTTTATGGAATACTTCAGACATGTTGGATTGTCCTAATGAACCGATGGAAGCCCGCTGGAGGCTGAGGAAACATGGCAACGTAACGGTGTGTGCTGAAGAGTTGGCAAATGAGGAAGACAAGAAAAACTGAGAGGGAACCCAAAGGGCCAAACATGCACGATGTAGCAGACAGAGCAGAGCAGTGGCAGAGACTTTTAAAGCATTCTCACCAAAAACATGCCAGTACTGGTCGATGGTTTAAGGGGCTTAAACAGACAAGATGTTTACACTTTCGCTCATCCTCAGGCAACCAGTCATATCACACTGGTAACTAAGACAATGGAGGAGAAACATGTTTAACATTGTTAAATTTTCTTTAAAACCCAGACCATGAACTTTTCCTGTACATAATCAAGTAGCTGCCTAAGTTTAACCGAACACAGACTGAAAATGAAATAGTTAAAAATGAAATCAGAAAATAGTGTTGTGGTTTAAAAAAAAAGGGGGGGGGGAAAGAAAAGCTCCATATATATTAAAGACCTTACCTGAAATTTTTCCAATCTCATGGTCATCATCTTGTGCGCCTTGGATCTCTTTTCAGCAGAGCTGCTGTTTTTCGACCTCAGTGGAAGTTCCACTGTGTCCCTTTGCACTGGTGCCTCTGCGATAAGCACTGGATCTCCTCCAGTATGTCAAAACTGTGATCCTTCAACTTGCTTTTTATTTTAGCATAGCAGACAAAGTTGCAGGGAGGCAAATCTTCCAGGTGACGAGTGAAGACTGTGTGACCAAAAGACTCCTATCATTTCAGTGCACTCTGAGGCTGCACAAGATGGCACTCTGGCACAAATGACAATTCGGATTGTTTCCTCTGAATGTTCTCTCTCAGATGCTTCAGGACCTTACAGTAGATCTTCCCATTAACAATTTCACCCTGAGGAATGACGTCAGGGTGCACAACCCCATGAATGTTGGGAACAAAAACAAGAGAAGCATTCTCCTGGTCTTGCTGCTCACCTGACACGCTGCCTCCAGGCTTGGAAACTGTGGACTTTTCAATTAAAAACTGCTGAAAACTGCTCAGTCATAGCTGGAGACATAGCTCATACCCAGTGATGATTCTCCTCATGAAACTGGGTCAGTTTGAAACAGAAGTTGATGTTTGTTCTTTGGTAAGTTTGAGGTTCAAAGGGGACTACCACGGAGCGATCTATAAAAAAATAAAAAAAAATACCAGAGAAGATGATCTTGAACGTGAGACTGGCCAAATTTTTATCAGGTAAGGTTTTTACTTAATTTCTTTTATTGATCCGTTGTCACTACTTTTTGGTCACACCTCCTAATAAGTCAGCTAACTCTAAAATAATGGTCACACATATAAGATACAAATCCCAGTTTCCTGTGTCAGAGTCCTTTGTATGGTATGTGTTTCCAACAGTGTTTTCTTAAAAGGTTTTTGGCAGAAAGACTATTTAACTTTGTGTCCTGTAACGGTGCTACACCAACAAATCTGCAAGCACTAATCCAAAAAACATTTTGAATTAATGACCTCGGGTTGAACGTCTGTTTAAGAAGTCATGGTTGAAAATTTGTTACAAAATAAAAGTTGTGCCAGCATCCTGAAAGTTACCTGGCTGTTTGCTGGATGTCTTTACTCGACATTCTAGTGGGGGGGGGGGGAAGAAAAATAAATCTAGCAAGCGGAACTCCAATAGCTCTGAGCTCATGCTCTTCTCATTGCATCTTATCCTACTGAGCTAACTGGCCATTACACTAAGTTCCACACCACAGGATTATACTGAAAGGGCAAAATGGCACTGTGACTGTCCAAAAGTCCATATAAATAAGCTTACCAAGCAACATACTGTGAAACAGGAGTATAATTTACACGTAGATGTACATATGACAAAAATGTGCTTCTTACGTAAAAAAATTAAAAATTGACTTCTAGTAATACAAGTCTTTGTATGTGAAGTAGGATTTGTGTGGTATTTTTGATCACAACCATTTCACAAGCAAAAAGTCCAATTTTGTTGTTTTAAAATAAGAAAGATAAATGTATTCCCTGTATGTTAAAGTAAAAACATGATAGATAGTTCCTGCTGCTGTATCTGGACATAGCAACAACGTCCCTTCTCTCTTCCTCTTTGTAACCATATTGCTGTTTTTAGTGTGGACCCTGACCACTTTTGGCCAGGGACACAAAGTTGTTGTGTCACTAAAGTTTGCTGGGATGTGTCATTTCTGCAAACACTCATGTAAAGCATTCTGGAAAGAGTCACTGGAAAGAGACCTATTCTGTCAAGAAAAGAAGAAGAAAACACATGAATAAAAAGACATATGTAAATGACTCTGAATTATTTTTATTCAAGTGTCCCCTAGCTTTAATTTGGTATATTCTAGTTTGTTCCCTGCAGTACATATGGAGACTTGTTTCCTAATACCTGCATATGTCACTTGGGTCCAGTGAGATGCTGCTGTTTTCCTGACTCTTCAATACCACTAACAACTGCTGTCTGCTCATGACATGTAGCTACAGAGCCAGTTTGCTGACTTTGCCTTTCATGCTCCTGCCAGGGCTCAGCCTGCCAGCTGCTGTTGATAAAACAGAGAACCTGAAACACAGGACCATTTCTGACATTTCTTAAAGGCCTTTTCTTATTCCTTTAATAACAGAAGAACTACGAGCGATACGTTTGAAAAGCACACAATCACATTGCTTTTGAATGCACAAGTAAACCAAAGGATTTAAACCCTCTGCAAAATGATTGAGAGCTTTTGTTGATACACTTTTAGCATTTAAAAGGAGGATAGTAGTCCTTTAATATCACACAGGTCCGGACCAACATAAACGCATTACAGTCGTCAGGGAAAGAAAAAAACACCTAAAAACATTCTTTCTTTCCTCCATGCTCATTTATAAAGCTGAAAAAACCCACAATAAATACATGCAAACTGACATAAAACTGTGTAACATCAGCTTGAGCTCCATCCATCTGCAGTTTCAATCGATTCCACCTGCCAGAGCCTCTTAACACTACTTGATATTTTCTATCATATTTACATTTACATGAGTCATCATCTGTGACAATCCCAACCCGAGCCCTGAACACTAACCATAACACTCTGTTTTGGAGCCAAGCAGAAAGTATGTTTTTTGCAAAAAAATAAAAATAAAAATTATGTCAGTTAGAAGGATTATTTTCTGTCCCCCGATTGCCAAGACTTGGGAGAACAATTTTAAAAAAGAACACAAATAACATATTCTGCAAGCACGGGGTTACGGTTAGGCGGGGGTTAAAGTGGGCCAGAACGAGTTGGGATGGCATTCTGGCACATTCAGTTAATGAGTAATTAAATCTAATAGGCAGATTCCTGCATAATAATATCAAGTGAGTCAATTTTTCGTGTACACTTCATTGGACTTCATTGCAGCTTAAACAGATACAGTGACAGCATGGAAAGGTGAGCACATTCACCAGTCATCTCAGCCCATAGTAACACTCGGTATTTCAATTAGTCCTAACTACACCTCTAATGTGTCTTGTTATCATTAGCTTTTATTTGTATTTAAGAAATTAGGCTGTCCAAAATGTTCTTAAACATTCACGACATTGGGTCGGAATCTGAAATAGTATTCCACAGTACACTGTGGGTTAGGCATAAAAGGGATAAAAAGACACCAAGCATGTGCAGGATGAATAGAAAATGGAGGAGCAAAAACTCAAGTTTGCGTGAGGACGAAAATGCAAAAACTATAAAACTAAAGCCTTCACAACTTGCTACCGGGCAGATGACAGCATGCGACCCCTTAGAGAGTAGAACGCAAATAAAGAGAGGGATTCATGAATGAGACATATTGAGAGAGAGAGAGAGATGAGAAAAAAACCCCACATTAATTAAAACAAGTCATAAACAACAGGGGTCATTTTATATTTGCTTGTTAAACTTGACCCATGCAGTGCAAAAACACATGCACGCTTAGTTTTTAAGTGCAACTGAGATACTGCAGAACTTTGTTTGTTTTTGCGCATGTGTATGGGAATGTGGCTTGTGTGTACGCACATGTCAGGGTTTATGTAATGCATCGCGCATCAGCATTAGACCGATATTAAATCGACTGCTGTTAGTCACATCATCCATCATCTAGGGTTTTACATCATCTACTACATCTCCTGTATCAACAAAATATGCAATGAAATGTGTTTTATACACAAACACACACACACACACACACATATATACATATATACATATATATAAATTAAGTAACTTCTAATTAAGAGGTACTTAAGAGATAAAAGTTATAGTATCATGTATGTTTTCAGTGTGCAGGATTTAAGGATAATTCACAACAATTTAATAGTATTCCAAAGTAAGCTCTTCAAACAACCCCAGTTCAGCAAATTTTATCATAAACTCAGAAAATGTCACTATGAATGGGCAATTTTTTTTTCTAGAAAACACATAATATGTTAAGAGACAGATCTTAGTTTTTGTCACTTTCCTGTGCCCCATACACCGCACACTTACAAAACGATGGTTTTACTAGCGTTTGAACAATCTAGCATTAAACAGTAATTAATCGCTACAGGAATCTCAATCGCGTGGCCTGTTAATAGTGAAACCTTTTCAAATGGTCTTTGCCATACAAATGCTAAAAAGTCCATTCATATCCACAAAAATTAAGATCTAAACACAACATAGCTAAAATAATGATCACAACTCTATCAAATTAAGGTGTGAAGGTAAACATTAACAGTCCCATGACTCTGCGCTTGCCATTGCAATAGTTTTATATACTTAAAAAAGTATGCACAACTATACTCCTCAGTATGTGGGGAAAAGTACAGAAGAATCAAAACTAGCATAAATTAAGTTGCACACACTACTTTAAATTAAGTAAGGACCTTTTTGCATTTATAGTACAGGGTACAAGATGAAGACAGGTTGGAAGTTTTAGGGAAGATGGGAAATCGGATTCTATGAAAGGATATTTAGCATTTTTTTAAAATAATGTTTTTCTTTTTAAACTTTATAAAAAAAATGTGTTTTACAGATTTTGCTAAAGTTACAATAAACATCACGACCCTCACATCTGACACTGCAGGATGACAACTGGGTTGTATTTCATTGGTGAAATGCATAGCTTCAATGTTACACTAAAATGTCCAAATAATGTACTTTGTTGCAGTGACACACATTTAAGGCTAAGGTAAGGGTATGGCTAACTCCTTACAGTGTATACATTAAGATTTTATTTTATTCAAAATTTCATAACCAAATGCATATTGGTTCCAAATATCAGCTTGTGTTCTCCTTGACTACTAATAATCAGTATTATTATCGACCATGAAACAGCCATATTGGTCAATCGCTGTTTTTATAGAGCTGAGCTTTTTTTCTGCAAACGCCTCGGCCCATATCAAACTTCCACAACTGGTAACTCTCTGGGCACATGAGCAAGCTAACCCATCTAGTAAAAGCTCCTTTTTGAGGAACAAAGACACTGAAAAAAAGATTTGTTCAGAAATATACCAGACTTAGCATGCACATTCTGATATAAACTAGAAGCCTATCCCAGCTAACCTTCGGCAAGAAGCAGGACACACCCTAGACAGGTCAGCAGTCCATCAGAAGGCTAGCACAGAGAGCCAACCACACACTCTCAGATTCGCATTCAACTTAGAATCACCAATTAACCTAACATGCATGTTGCTGAACTGTGTGAGGAAGTACCTGGAGAGAACCCACACAGGCAGGGAGAACATGCATACTCCAGCTGGCTGGCAGATTCAAACCCAGGACCTTCTTGCTGTCTGGCGACAGTGCTAACCACTGCACCACCATGCTGCCGTTTTGTTTAGATTTTGTTGTAAAATCTTCAGCTATTAACTATTAGCAGTTTAGTGACTGTAGGAAAAATGCTGATAACTATTTTGATTATTAGGCAAGACCTGTAGGAAGTGCCCATTTGTTTATATTTATTTAAGTATGTTTTTACTGATAGACATAACTTGCATCTATATTACAAGATCTCTTCCTGTTAGAATGTTCTTCCTCGCCACTGCCAAGTGCTTGCCCATAGGGGATTGTCTGATTGTTGGGGTTATCACTATAACATTGTAGGGCCTGTACCTTACAATATAAAGTGCCTAGAGGTGACTGTTCTTGTGAAGAGGGTTCAGCTGAACTTTCAGTGAAGTGCATTCTTCACAAAACGTCCCTCTATTATTATTTGGTTTGTTGTGTATTTTATTTTTTGATGTAACACAAAAGGGAATACCTCAAAATTGACACAAATGGCACAAAATTTCCGTACAGGTGCTGGCTTTAGTATAGTGTGGTGCACACATTATACCTCGAGGTAGGGAAAGGAAAATAACGTCACCTTCCAATCTTTCAAGAAGCTGTCATAAACTTTCCTTCCGCTGCTGATTTGTTTTGTAACTTGGCTCGCATCGGCTGATATCATCACCTCATCTCGCCCTCTTCAGCCCGCCTGCTAATGCCAAAGAAGTTTATAACTGTCACCTCAGCTAACCCTCCAAATACACTGTTTGACTTTCTTCACACTAATATACTAATAGGACACTAATAGGTGTTCATTTTCTCCAGGTGAGTGAACACTCTGGGCAAGCTGTAATACTCACAGAATCCAAGCATTAAAAAAAAATCATAACTTAATATGTTTGTCTTTGGTTGCATGCATATAAGATGAAGATTATTTGTTAAAACTGTAATCTGTCAGCCAAAAACCCACAATGGTTTTTTTCCTGTGGTGTATCAGTCACAGGTCGCTACACGTCTCTGTTTGCCCTTACTGTCTGTCTCGCTGTGATGTTCGGCTACATTCCTCTCTGACACCTGGAAGCTGAGGGCTCAGCACAGGAAGGTAAGAGCTTCGACAAACATGGAAGGTGTCTTAGTGGATGTGTGGTTTCGGGTCCACACCCTGCACACTTGTAGATTCAGGTGAATGTGTCACATTAATGTAGACGTGTGAACATAGTGTTCTTTAAATATTTTAACTCACTTTTTTTCACACAAGTTTTCCTCCAACTTGACAAGGCCTAAGATGGTTTGTTAAATTTTCCTGGAAAAAAAGCAACAGAGCCAAATTTCATGAAACTTGGTGGAGAAGTCAAGCATGGTCAAAAGAAGAATGTATTAAATTCTGGTACAGATCTGGGTTACTTTCATTAAAATTGTGAAAAAAGACATTGGCCATAGGAACACCCACTCCAAGTTCCACCTCTTATACGGTTTTTGATCTTTCTATTTTACTTTATTATATTTCAGGTGCAATATATTCTATTGTCAGAACAAATGTCACATGAAGATGTTGTGATAAAATACATGAAAAAGGAAAGGATTCACAAAAGCAGAGAACAAAGACCAAACTTGGAAGGGCAGAGCTTTTATAGATGGTTTTGCATAACCTTTTTGCTGTTTATTCACTGCAACCTTTGAAAAGTGTTAGCAGTTTTTGATCACTGAGAATGAAACTGCTAACGTTAGCTGATGACTTAGTATCCAAGACTAGCTCCCACACAGCAGGGAAGTAGAATATATTTGTTGGGATGTTTTAAACTGTAAACCCACAGAATAATTAAGTGTGTAATATTCTGTTGCTTTAGTTAGTACTTTTTGTGGTTAGGTAGGCCTGTATGCAGATGACTACTCTTTATGCTAGAGATAGAGACATTGTTTAATCAATTCCTCACAGTTTTGAAAGGATTTGGTTGAAAAAAAATAATACCATTCTCATGTAGGGGAATCTCTCTTATTACTATCTTTTGAATGACTATTTTTAACTATTAATGTAGTTATCGATGTTGATATTTTCAGTCTGATTCTTCAGTTCTACGGTGCTGTTTAGGATAAGCTTTTGAATTAACTTGAACAAATCGTGTTGATTCATCCACAACTGATCTTATACCATGTCCCATTTTTTGAGAGATCTGTGGTATTACCTTGATCCTCCAAGATCTAAAGCTTAATTTAGACGTCTGCATTGAGTCTATGTAGAGCCTACGACATAGCCTATGCAAGTGGGTGACACTGTTGCCAGCATTTATACCTGTACGTAGTGTACCTCCCTTGCTCTGCAATTTCGCTGCCAAAACTCTAGTTGGCAATGGATTTTCTCTCTTTGAATTGATCCACAGTTTGTCCAAATGTCAAGTTAATGTGTAATTTTTTTTAAGATAATGTTTTATTTGCAATGGCATGCAATCTGATATTCCAGCGAAGAGTATCCCTAACCAGTCAACAACCAGAATACACTTTAATTTGCCCTGAAAGATTTTTAAGCTAATGAGAACAGAAATGGACTGAGGGGAGTGGGACCGACATCATGCTACTGTGGAGCATATATAAAGCTCCACTCAGCTTGCATAGCCCTGGCCTCCTGGCAGAACCTCCAAGTCTTGGCAGTCAAGGGACAAATGAAATGATTTTAACTGACATGGACTTTGACTGGGCCACTCTAACACATGAATATGCTTTGATCTAAACCATTTCATTGTAGCTCTGGCTGTATGTTTAGGGTCATTGTCCTGCTGGAAGGTGAACCTCTGCCCCAGTCTCAAGTCTTTTGCAGCCTCTAACAGGTTTTCTTCCAGGATTGCCCTGTATTTAGCTCCATCCATCTTCCCATCAACTCTGACCAGCTTCCCTGTCCCTGCTGAAGAAAAGCATCCCCACAGCATGCTGCTGCCACCACCATGTTTCACAGTGGGGATGGTGTGTTCAGGTTGATGTGCAGTGTGAGGTTTCCACCACACATAGCATTTTGCATGTAGGCCAAAATGTTCAATTTTGGTCTCATCTGACCAGAGCACCTTCTTCCATGTCTTTGCTGTGTCCCCTACATGGCTTGTGGCAAACTGCAAACAAAACTTCTTATGAATTTCTTTCAACAATGGCTTTCTTCTTGCCACTCTTTCATAAAAGCCTCTTGGCTGCTTCTCTGATTAATGCTGTCCTTGCCCAGCCTGTCAGTTTAGGTGGACGGCCATGTCTTGGTAGGTTTGCAGTTGTGCCATACTTTTCCATTTTAGGATGATGGATTGAACAGTACTCTGTGAGATGTTCAAAGCTTGGGATATGTTTTTCTAACCTAACCCTGCTTTAAACTTCTCCACAACTTTATCCCTGACCTGTCTGGTGTGCCCCTTGGTGTTCATGATGCTGTTTGTTCACTAATGTTCTCTAACAAACCTCTAAGGCCTTCACAGAACAGCTGTATTTATACTAAGATTAAAGTATACACAGGTGGACTCTATTTACTAATTAGGTGGCTTCTGAAGGCAGTTGGTTGCACTGGATTTTATTTAGGGGTATCAGAGTAAAGGGGGCTGAATACGAATGCACGCCACACTTTCAGATTTTTATTTGTAAAGAATTTGAACACCATGTATCATTTTCCTTCCACTTCACAATTATGCGCTACTTTCTGTTGGTCTATCACATGAAATCCCAATAAAATACCTTTAAGTTTGTGTGCGATGTGTAAACATAAAATAAGAAAGGCATTTTTGAGTTTATGAAACTTTTTTTTTTTAAATTTCCTGTATAATTCCATTTGTCCGTAGTTTTGATGTGTTCAAGACTGTTCTACACTGTTAAAAAAAAAAAAAAAACAGAAATAAGGCTTCAGGGGTTGAAGCAAAACCCTTGAATGATTAGGTATTTCTAAACTTTTGTCTGGAAAACTGGTAGTGTTTGCCTGTGAAGTCTTGTGAAGTTAAATGACAGTCAATCAAAAGGCAGAGACATTTCGATGCCACTGCTGTGTTAAGAGTCTCTTTCTGTCACAAAAATAGTATTTACGTAATTTTTGTTGATGCTGACACAATAATTTAATAGGGTGCGTTTATTAACTTTTAATCTGTCACCAGGAAAAGGACTTGGGGCCACACACTGGGGCTGGTTGAGGGTACACACTGCACACCGTGACACTACACAACAGCTTTAGTGCCATTTCGGAATGGGAGAAATAGTTCTGTTTAGGACACAGTTTGATTTTGTTTACCTAAAATATTCCTTTGGATTAGCTGACCAAAATGTTCAAAAAAATGTAAACATAATGGCTGGTGTGGGCATGCTGAGCCTGCTAGCTAACCTTGGTGACCTGAACTTATAGTCATATTGTTCCCTGTAATATACGCAGAGTTCAGTGGATTACACAAGGAGATCTTTGTTATTATGCATGATGCTCATTTATTGATTTAGGTTATTTAATATATTGACTGAATTCTTTTCCACTGTTAACAAGTTAGCTTAGTTGCAACCAGGTTACGCAAGGGTAGCTGGTATTTTATTGTTGTAACTGCAGTATAATAAATTCACCAGGCACCTGAATAGAAAGTATCTTTACTCAGTGTGAACCATCCCACCTATACAGAAACCAAAACCTGTGGCCTGTGCCAACCTGAAACACTGCATACAAAAGCAGGGTTAGAACTTATTCAAATGAGCCAAAGCGTTTTCCCATAGCTGTGCAACCAGACTTCTCCAGACCTGAACCCCATTGAAAACCTCTGGAATGTGATCAAGAGGAAGATGGATGGTCACAAGCCATCAAACAAAGCTGAGCTGCTTGAATTCTTGCGCCAGGAATGGCATAAAGTCACCCAACAGCAATGTGAAAGACTGGTGGAGAGCATGCCAAGACGCATGAAAGCTGTCATTGCAAATCAGGGTTATTCCACCAAATATTGATTTCTGAACACTTCCTAAGTTAAAACATTAGTAATGTGTTGTTTAAAAATGAATATGAACTTGTGTTTTTTTGCATTATTTGAGGTCTGAAAACACTGGACCTTTTTTGGTATTTTGACCATTTTTCATTTTCTGTAAATAAATGCTCTAAATGAAAATATTTGTATTTGGAATTTGGGAGTTATGATGTCAGTAGTTTATAGAATAAAACAAAAATGTTCATTTTACTCAAACATATACCTATAAATAGCAAT
>VUQI01064093.1:0-25656 GCA_015106735.1 Paratilapia polleni
TTTTCTTCCGCTTATCCTATTCAGGGTCGCAGGTGGGGGCTGGAGCCTATCCCAGCTACCATAGGGCGAGAGGCGGGGTACACCCTGGACAGGTCACCATTCTGTCGCAGGGCTAACACAGAGAGACAGACAACCATTCACGCTCAGATTCACACCTATGGCCAATTTAGAATTACCAATTAACCTAACCCCACTAACTGCATGTCTTTGGACTGTGGGAGGAAGTCAGAGAACCCAGAGAGAACCCACGCAAACACGGGGAGAACATGCAAACTCCACACAGAAGGGCCCTGGCCAGATGGTGGATTCGAACTTGTGGATTCTGACCTTCTTGCTGTGAGGCAACAGTGCTAACCACTGCGCCGCCATGCTCAGTATATTTGTATTTAATCAAATTAACACTACTTGGCACACATTGGTAAAGCTGTTGCATGTCGCCCAATGTTGTGTTTGATGGGCACTTGAAAAACAGCTTATATGAGCATTTTTCACAAGTACTGACAGCTTATTTTGTCATTTATTGAACTGCCAAATTTATGGAACTACCAAAAATGCAAATAGACAATAGTGTTGGAACTTTTCTATATAAAAAAACAACAAAAACACATAAGTAAGACAGCAAGAATCTTACGCATATCAAGAGTCTCTCCTATTACCTTACACAGTGTTTTTTATGGTTTCTCATGCGAGAGTGCTCTGTGAAGAGAGCTCAGTTTACAAAAATAAATTACAGTGAGGCTTTCCTGTAAATCCAGGAAAACTATTCATTGTAATATATATTTTATAATTTGATATCAATGACTGGAACATTGTATTCTTTGGTACAAAATTCAAACTGGTAGCACTGATAAGATATATAATAAACCTAATGCAAAAATTTTACTTCCTAATTAAGGAACCATTGAGGCCAATCACTCCTTTTCATACAATAACAAAAAAAGTTCTTATTTGTTTTAAAATTCACATCAAACCTGTATTTAAATATGTTAGGTTTTTAGGGTTCTTGTCACATTATATTTCAACTATGTAATATTTCATAACAAACTTTGAAATTAATTTTAAAGTAACACTAAAATCAATTCAGTGGTATTATAATGGAAATAAAAACTGAAAAATTTCATAAATATTTTTTGTTGTCAGTTTTTTATTTTAAATATCTCAGTGGCTATTAACTTTGTATAGCAAAAGTCATTAAGTTCAATCAGCATATCACTATCAACTGTAAATGGGCTGGTACTTACAGAGCTTTTTTACAGTGAGCACTGACTTTAACTTTACATATCAAATGTTGTTTAACAGGACTATGAACCTATAGCCATGCTGGCAGTTTTGTGTGGTGTTTGAAGCAAAATGCTAATATCTGTGATGCTAATAATATGCTAGCTCACATCAAGTAGTGAAATTGATGTTTACCAAGTTTACCATTATGGCTTAGCATGCTAACACTTTCCAATTAACACTAAACACAAAGTATCAATACTGGTGGGGAGGTCATTAGCTTTGCAAGTAATAAACACACCCACAGGCCTCATGGTGGCTTGAAAGAAGGTGCAGTATCACCGAAGTCACTAGGATTCATCATCTGCTTATCATGATTGATTATCATGATTAGCCTATGAGAAATCCTGTAAATCAGATTAAGATGCATTATACCAGCACAGCAGCAACATAATGGTCCATTGTGCACAGCAATGATTTCTCAAGCATTTTTCTGTATGTGTGTGAGAGAGAGAGGCACAGGGAAATGTGGAGTGCTGTACTTTGAGCTATGAATCATATTGATATTTCTAAAACCAAATACTGACGCAGTGACTTCACCGAAACTCTGTTACCTACAGTACACAAAAACTGACTGAGGTTTAAATATGTTGCATTGTTTAACCGCTTTTTGCTGAATGTACATTACCAAACCTCACATGAATCATACTCTAAATTAAACTCAGGGGACATTACACGAAGGTTTGTTCAATTAAGTAATATTTAAAATTGTGAAAGCCATTTTAATAGACAACCAAATGAAATCATTTCATTTATTATCAAGCTGCACCTGTTGAACCTAATGCAGTGCAGAAGCTGCTGTTGCAGTCACGTCTTTCAAGCAAGATTCCTTTATGGATGGATTTAGTTTAGTTGTGAAGGACCGCAAATGTTTCAGTGTGAACTGATCCATAGTCAGTGATGAATCAATAATAAATGGTGGTTGGCATGACTCAGTATGGTCTACACCTAACTGAATGGCTGTGTTTCTCATATTGGATGCTTCCTTACGTCATTTATAGGTCTCCTCTAGGAATGGTGTGGACAGCAACTGACTTGGATTTAAACTTATGGACAATAAAACAGCCCATTTAGAACAGAGCTGAAACCAGGGGTATGAAAGCATAGTAGTAATAGGACACTTTCTAAGAATGCGCAGCACTTATAGTATATTAACTTGTTACAACAAGGTATAACATCTTCACATTCAATTCAATTTTATTTATTTACATCAAATCACTGAAATAATCAAAATAAAACTGTATCTTGAATAAAAAGGTGGTATGTTTTACATCATGTCCTGCTACATCTGAGAGAATTAATGAATAATGAACAGGGTGAAGTCTGGTCACAGCCTGTGTCAGACGTTGAAAATCAAACCCACTTCAGATTTGTTTAAAGTGGATTTTCCCTTTAAGCAAAGAGGTTAGTGCGGACACAAGTAAATCAGTATTTCAACTTAATGAGGGGAGGGCATTGAGATAAAATATTAACAGACACAAGGTTATATGTTAAAGCCCTAATGCCTCTTCAGGACTGTAAGAATATGACAGTACTTTGAACTGTGATTTTGATTGCTGGTCACAAAAGAGAATTCACAATTTGATAAGATACAGACTTTAAGTGGCGACTTTCTTAGAAACGAAGAATTGCCTGATTCTTTGTAAACATCACCATTTACTTTAAAAAGTCATCTTTGGGAACTGTTGGGAGATTTATGCAGTGCACAGTAAACACTGAATAAAATGGGTATGTGCAGCAACCTAGCCTTTGTCAAGGTTCTTTCAGGTGACAGCACTGTACTTTGTCAACTTACGTTTAAACAGAGCAGACATCACTGTTCAATCTATATGCTCAAGCACCAAAAAAAGTGTTTACAAAGAGCAAGGATTTGAATGCATCTTTTGTCCTGCCGCAAACTTGTTAATACTTAACCAGGACTGAAAAAAGACACTTTCTGCCTTTCAGTGTTTGCTCTTTGCTCTGCCCTTAATTCAGCATTTCCTCATAAGTATTTGCCTATGAAACTTGAAATAACCTCATTAAAATTACAAGCTACCAACTCCTCAAAAACAGGATACAGACAGAAGGACAAGATGATGTGAGTAACATAAAACCTTAAACACCCAGAGTAAATCTACAGTACAATACAATAAGGACATAAGATGTTTCTCGATTACCTTCAGCCTCATTAAATCTTTTCCTTATTGTCTTATTTCATTCAATAGTTAAAACTTTGCGCATATTTTGCCATTATGACCACAGTGCTTCTAGGAGGCTTTTTAAATTCTGAAGTATCTTCAAAAAGAAATAAATAAAATAAAATAAAACTTACATTTTAATTTTAAAATTTTGCATATTAAAAGTCTGAGCACTAAATCCAGTCTGCTTTGGTTCTTTAAAGCTCTAATAACTGCAAAGGATGATTTCCATCTTAACTATAAATTTAAAGAGTTCATGTTTTTAAAAAAAAACATGTGCTCCTTGCATATTTAAATTTCTATGGTAATTTGCCAGGCACGTGCAATGTCATATATTTTGGGCGGGAATAGCAGTCTTATAATGTAGCTACAGCCTTCAAATCAATGTTCAAATTAGTCTGGGTTTCAGTGCATGAGAAAAAAAAACCTGAGCCAGTTCTCGCACTCCCAAATGTATATCTGACACAGAAGTTGCGAATAGAGCTCCTCACAGATGCAACATTTATTACTTCTGCTAATTATTAATAGAAATTACTGTCAAGATGAACGTGCTCATTGAGGTTATAGCACTTTTTCTAGGTTTTGTAAGTTGGATACTAATTTTTATATCACTAGAAGATCAGTATTGGAGTGAATCCACGCAAGATGGGAGCGTAATATTAACCTCCACAATCTATGAGAACCTATGGATGTCTTGTGCCAGCGACTCAACAGGTGTCTATAACTGTCGTGAATTTCCATCCCTTTTTGCTCTTCCAGGTAAGTAAAGGTAGAAGTAACTGTCTAATAGCTTTTTTTTTAACATTACATTTCATTTTTTTCATCTGCCAAAATCTGCCTTTTATGACTATTACAGATAATTAATATAAAATCACTTGGGATTATATTCATATTTTGCACATTATCATGTATATATTTTAGTTTCACTTGATGATTCAGCAGATTGTAATAGCTGAGTAAGTGTTTTCTAATCTACAGTTAAACTGAGAGAAGTGCTTTCAATTCTTAAATTGATAAAGGTGTGAGGTTTTCTTCTTTGAGTATCCAAATTAGGAACTTCATATGAATAATCCGATAATCCAGTCTTAACAAAAAGCAACAAAAAGTATATGTAATGCAATGCCCGTGCAACCAAATCCAATACCTCTGCAAAGTTTTTGATGCAAGTTTATTTTTGCTATGTCCGTCTAAGCAAAGGTCAAAAACACTTCATGGACATTCGTGAAATCATAAATTGTGCTGGATTACACAGTCTCAACCCTTATTGCAGGGCTGTAAAATAAAACTCTACATCTTTCTTCTGTATCTGTAACTGTATTAACTGTATTTAAGGCATTGCGTGGTGATCTCTATTGTTCTCTGCTATTTTATACATGGTAACTGCATGCTGCATTAAGCAGCAGGTCATGCTGTCCCTAGCTCATGCAAGGTGGCAATTCACTCCACTACAGAACCAATAAAACTGTTGTGTTTAGAGATGTTCATAAAGCTAACGTAGACTTTAAGACTAAATTCTCAAATTAAGTGTTTCTTGTATGCTTTACCAAACACCATGATGCTACAAGACTAATTATGGGTCTTTTTGGTTTGCAGACAGGCAAGCAAGCCTGTCTGTGGGTCACTATGTGGTTATGCACTCTCATCACCTGGTGCCTGTTCTCATCATCCCTTGGAGAGAGGGTGAAATGAGGAGCCAAAGTGTGGCTTGAATTCCATCAATAACTGGTTAATATTATTGACATAGTGCTTAAACCAAATGGCAAAAGGTGACACATAGCTTTAAGTCTGTAGACATTGGTAAGCACCTCTCTGTGGCCCCGTAAGTTGGGTAAACATTTGAAGTCTTTGAAAAGGTTGAATAGAATCGAGAATAAAAGGGAATCATACGTGGGTTAGCAGGAATTAATCATTGATTTGTACTTTTTTGTAGCATCTTGGCTCAGGGGTTGCTGGGAATGTCTGGCACATTGAGGCTGTGAGGCCAGCAAATTTTCACATTGGTGAGGGAAGGTAGTTTGGAGATTAAGATTTGCATTAAGCCTACTTTTCGTTGGATAACTGTATACCATTTTGACTAAGAAACAAAGAAATATGAATGCAATAGTGGAAGCTTTTGCTTTCTTTCTGGGCTTTCTGGGTTGGATAATGGTTGGGATCGCCCTTCCAAATCGATACTGGAGGGAATCTACTGTGGATGGTAATGTTATCACCACATCAACAATCTATGAAAACCTCTGGATGTCCTGTGCAACTGACTCTACAGGAGTTCACAACTGCCGCGATTTTCCATCCATGCTCGCACTTGGTGGTATGTGGTTAACACATAAATGTTTTTTTTTTAGTATTAATGACTAATTATCAGGCTTAAATGCTATCTAGCTACTCAAGAAATCAGGATTTTAAAGAATCTTTTATTTTATTGATCTTAAACTATGTTGGGGAAAACAGCTTTTGTAGCAGAGCACTGAAAAAAGAGAAAAAACAGTAGTAACAAATCCCCAATTATAGTGTTACATACAATTAAAGAGTCTGACCTTGAATGATACACAATGGTGAAATGGCTGTTCTTATTTATTAATGTTTTCCTCTACATTTGCTTGATCTGGGTGTGGCTGTGGTTTACGTTTAATGTCTGGAAAATTCTACTCTACTAAGCACCAATGAACTGAGCAAGTGCAACCACAGTAAACCCAGAAAAAAATAGGTATAATAAAATCTTGACTGGATTATAAGCAGTAACATTAATGCTCAATCTGTCAGTACTTCACAACTACTTTGGCTCGTATTTGGTTAAGTCACTGTTTGAGTATCAGTTTATACTATATACAGAATGTATATTCACCATAAATATTTATCAAAGTGATACAATGAGCAAGTATTGTACTCATAAATTTATCCAGTACTGACTGCAATCCTGTGGCAAACATTTCTATACCATGTGTATGGTTGGTACTAAATAAGAACCCAGGTGGGCTGCCCAACCTAGTCATGAGGAAAGTTTTTTGCCAGGACCTGAAAGGAGAAACACTTCCAGTTCTCTGAAACAACAAAGGTATTTAAAATATGACTATTTTCTCAGTTGGAAAATGTGGGATGCTTTAAAATGAAAATATTTGACGTTTGCTTGACGTTCCTCAACTCCTATTATTGTGTGGGTGTTGTGGGGCTCTGCCTGTGCTGATAGAATCAGCGTTATTTAGCTGTTTTTATTACCAATAAGCCTTTAAGTGGAGGCTCTCTGATTGAGATTTGAAACAAAGACCTACAAATCAAAGCAACATATTTTGTGCTTAAGATGTACTAATTTAAATACACATGATTTTTAAACAAAAAAGCTCTTTGTTTTTTAAAATTCATATTAAAACCACATGTTACAGAAACTCATTGGTCAATATACTAGTCTGTCTTTTAATGTTTGCACACAGGGTACATTCAAGCCTCCCGAGCACTGATGATTGCTTCCATTGTCTTTGGAACATTTGGTCTCGTGGCTACGCTCGTAGGAATGAAGTGTTCGAGAATAGGTGGAGAAAACTACGTTCTGAAGGGGAGGGTTGCTGCCATTGGAGGAGTGTTTTTTTTACTGCAAGGTAAAGACTCGGGGGGTGGTCGCAGCAAGGCATGAAAAAAACAAAACAAAACAAAAAAATTCCTCTCAGAAGTTATTTTAAACAGGTTTTTTGTACTTGTGAAAATGCGCGATCACTAGAACCAAGCTTACAACTTGAGAAATATAGCCCAGCCTCAATAAAGTAATAAGACAGATTTAAGACATTTCCTTCCAAACTGACTCTTTGCCTAGTCAAATAAACACACCTGGTTTTCCAATTATCATATCACCATCATATAATGGTTTACTAGTTCAAAGGGTTATCCCTACTCTAACAAACCTGCTGATATATGATTGTCATTAACAAAGGTTTACGCCTTTAAACAATACTGTAGGTTACATCATCTAAAAAACAAAGTGTGTGTGAACCCAGTGATAGGATATTTGTCATCTCAGGGACCAAAAATGATGTTTGTCCCTGTTAATTTGAAAAGCTATATTTCTATTTAATCAGAGTTTTTATTTACATAATAGCTGTAGGTTATTAAGCTATAACTCATATAAAGGAACAGTCCGTCCTCGCAAAAAGCTTATACAGTTATTAGCTGGTATATTTGCTTCACAACTGGCCTCATAAATATAAAGTTTTGAAACTTGTTAATTTTATCAACTAATTTTACTCATCAAAAGTAACCATTCTCTGTTTTGTAGGGATTTGCACCATGATTGCTGTGTCTTGGTATGCAGCCAACATTACCCAGCAGTTCTTTGACCCACTTTACCCAGGGACAAAGTAAGTCAATATAATCTGCATCAGTTGAAATAAAAAAAATAAAAAAAAAATTTAAAAAATACTGTTTATCGTAGAATAAATATTGCAAACTAAATGTAATATAAGTAAATCTTATTGTCTTGTAGGTATGAGATTGGAGAGGGCCTATATATCGGCTGGGCTTCAGCCACACTTGCTATTTGTGGAGGTTCATGCCTACTGTGCGCTTGCAGACCGACAACAGACAATGAAAAAATGTGAGTATGTGTTGCTAAAAGGTTAGTTTCTCTAGGCATAGTAGAACCGGTGTATAGTGTCCTAATTGAAACATGTCTTTGTATTTTAGATCATATCCGTACCAACCATCCTCCAGAGGACACTTGCTGTCAACTGTAGCAGGCTCTCAGTCTGTACCAAGCAACTATGGAAGAAATGCATATGTCTAAGAGGGAAAGCAGGCTGATTTGGAGTCTGTTCACTGGATTCTCTTTCATTCTTTCTTTTTCTTTTTTTTTGAAGAGAAAATGAAGAGTTAAATAATCAGTATCCTAGGAGATGGCAGCATTCATACTGGAAAACATCGATTTTGAGGGGGATTTTGTTGATTTGGGGGATTTATCGGTTTTACAATATCAAACTTTTGATTACATGTTTGCTGTATATGAATTTGTAATGTTTATATTGTAAAAATCCCCTCACTATTCCACCATATATCTTTAGTTACATTTCTGTCATTGCTTACATAGTGAAAACTGTGACAGTACAATGTTGATAGCTTATTGTTTAACAAAAGGAAAAAGATTAGAAAAGCTCCTTTCTAACATCTTTCTTAATATATCTGTTACAATAAGTAACTTTTGACTCAAAAGCCATTATGTTAATTTGCACTTACAACTAATCAATAATAGCTGGTGTACTGTATTTTACAATGGTCCCATATATAATTCATCACAATGATAGTACAGCAATTGTTTCTCCCAATGTAGATTTGTTTTGCAGCATACAATTCTAAATTGAACACACCTAAGTAACAGGACTGAATCAAATATAAGCATACAATTGCTTGGCACATAAAGCTATATTTTCAAAGAATGTATGTTAATTAGAAGTTGATTTTACACACGTTCCTGTGGATTTTATATGTTTTGTACACACACACATATATACCATTTTATATTTACTGACTGGTCTAAGTCATAAGAATGTTGATGAGTTTATGACTTCCGCAAGTGATCCAGTGATGTTCAGCACTGACATTATTATTATTATTAATTACTTTGCATGGTCAAATAAAGGCACATTGAGTTACAGAACTTGTCTGCACAGCAGTTTTTCATTTGAATCTTTTAATGAATGCAGAAAATTCTCAGAGCTCAGAACTGATCATACATTTAGCCACAGCACTTCCTCAATGCCCATTTTAGACAGTCGTGTTTTTCACATTAAATAGATGGCCATCTTCCAAGAACAGTCAACTGCTGTAGACATATCTCATTGTTATATATACGATATGGTGTAACATCTGGTATTGAACTGGAGTTTAAAATAGGTGAGATTATATCATCATTTATAAATGGTATGTAGGAAATAGTTAAAAAATCCTGTTGACAGCTGCTTCAATATCTCTATCCTTAAATTGTAACATTGGTCACATTAGCTGCACAACTTTCTAACTGCAAAGATTTTTCTATTATTGTGGGGACACTAAATCAAAGGTGAAAGTAATCCACTGGGTCTTCAGTTCCTCATATGCCATAAGTGCAGACTGCGGATGATTTTCTGTGCCTTGCTTGTACCTGAAACATTTTAGAGTTAGAGCACAGATTTATGCTACTCAGGCCAAGGTGTTTTCTTCAGCAGTGGTCTGGGCTTATGTGGTTTTGAGGACTATATAGAAGAAAGAAAGCATAGAGAATGCTCATACTACATATTCTGCATGTCTCTAGACACAAAGAAGAAAATAGGTTCAAAAACACTGAATTAAAGTGTAAATTTGTCCCCTATAAATTAAAGCATTTTTTTAATCAAGGAGAAAGATGAGGTATACTGAAGCCTATTTTGGCATTACATTATGACTGTTGATGAATGTTTATGAAAAAAATTAATAAATAAAACAAACGAGCACCATTTTTCACAGCATGATAGAGAGCATAGTTTTCTTGTCAAACTTCTAATCTTTCGGTGCTTCGTTTGCCAACTTGTCCAGGTTTTGTCCATCAAAGCGGATGGTGTGCCAGCCTTCAGTGACAGTGAGGTCCTGAGCTCCTTTAGCAGCATAGAAGTCTCGAGAGGGAGTATTCCAGTTTAACACAGACAACTGCAGCCGCGCACACAGTTTCTTTTTCCCAACCTGAGCAAACAAAAAAAAAGTCCTGTGCTTACTCACACGCTATTACCTCTTTTGACAAATATAACTGTTAACCCCCCCCCCCCAAAAAGAGAAAAATATAATAATTTTAAAATGCTTAAAGTTGAAATCAAATGAAAAAAATATTGGTTCCTACAAAACATATTCAAAAACATTCTTACCTCTGCAACTTTGCTCAGTAAAGCTATGCCAATGCCATTTCCTATGGAGGAAATCATTATAAAACATGAGAAGACTTTTGGAAGCAAGGCAACAAATACATTTAGAGAGCTATATTAAAAAACAAACACAGTATAGAAAAAAAAACATTTATACAGCATTTCATTTTGTTGATATACTGTAACAGATAATGTACCTCTGAATTCTGGCATCACATACAGGTCCTCCACATATACTGACCGTCCCTTCCATGTACTGTAAGTGTAAAAGTAAAGAATGTACCCGATAACTGTGAATCCTATATGGACAAAAAGAAACAAACAATCACAAAGGGAAATAAACAATACTACAAATACTGTGGAAAACCCTTCACCTTTCATGTACAACCCCTATTCCTAATAAGTTGGGACACTGTGTAAAATTAAAAAACAATAAACAGAATGCAATGATTTACAAATCCCATAAACCCATATTTTATACACAGTAGACATGGGAAACATGTCAAATGTTTAAACTGAGAAAATGTACCATTTTAAGAAAAATATTAGCTCGTTTTGAATTTGATGGTGGGAACACGTCTCAAAAAAGTTGGGACAGGGCCATGTTTACCACTGTGTAGCATACCCTCTTCTTTTAACAACAGTCGGTAAACATCTGGGAACTGAGGAGACCAGCTGCTGGACCTTTGGGAGAGAAATGTTGTCTCATTCTTGCCCGAGATAGGATTCGAGCTGCTCAACAGTCCTGGTCCTTCTTTGTCGTGTTTTTCATTTCACAATGTGCCAAATGTTTTTAATCGGTGAAAGGTGTGAACTGCAGGCAGGTCAGTTCAGCGCTTGGACTCTTCTACTATGAAGCCATGCTGCTGTAACAGATGCAGTATGCAGTTTAGCATTGTCTTGCTGAAATATGCAAGGCCTTCCCTGAAAAAGACATCGTTTGGATGGGAGCATATGTTGCTCTCAAACCTGAATATACCTTTCAGCATTGATGGTGCCTTTCCAGATGTGCTAGCTGCCAGTTTCATAGGCAGTAATGCACCCCCATACCATCAGAGATGCAGGCTTTCGAACAGAGCACTGATAACAAGCCGGATGGTCCCGCTCCTCTTTAGTCGATAGGGTGTCCATGTGTTCCAAAAAGAATTTCATATTTTGATTCATCTGACCACAGAACAGTTTTCCATCTTAAATGAGCTCTGGCCCAGAGAATAAGGTGGCGTTTGTGGATCATGTTCACATATAGCTTCTTCTTTACATGAGCTTTAACCTGTGTTTGTGGATGGCATAGTGAACTGTGTTCACAGATAGTGATTTCTGGAAGTGCTTCTGAGCCCATGCAGTGATTCCCATGAAAAAAATCATGCCTGTTTTTAATGCAGTGCCGCCTGAGGGCCCAAAGATCACGGGCATCAAATACAGATTTTCATTGGTCCATTGCGCACAGAGATTTCTCCAGATTCTATTATGTATACTATGTACTGTTCTTGAGGAACATTTTCTGATTCCACAATTTGTAGACAGTTTTTTGCAGATTGGTGAACCCCTGCCCACCTTTACTTCTGAGAAACTCTGCCTCTCTAAGATACTCTTACTGTTGCTGCTGTCAAATTCAAATTAGCTAATATTTTCATGAAATAGTAAAATGTCTCAGTTTAAACATTTGATATGTTTTCTATGCTCTACTGTGAATAAAATATGGGTTTAAGAGAGTTGCAAATCACTGCAATCTGTTTTTATCTATAGCACAGCATCCCAACTTTTTTGGAGTTGGGTTTGTACTAAACTACACCTATCTGTGCATTGTTAATGTGACAGACTGACACTCCTAATCATAAAGCAGTATTCCATTTCTCTCTGAGCAAAGTTTATGATTTTTTCTAAGGTGAAAGAACAATGCTTATCTAAATTTCAGCTACAAGAAGTAACAGATAAATTACTTCTGCCACTGTTGATTTATGAAGCAACACTTGTTTAGTCATAAGTTGTTAGACAGGTGTGCCTATCTATATCTAAACAGTGAGGGCTAAAACCTTTTGTCATCTCCTTATTGTGCCGACAAGATCAAGGCTGGCTGACAAGGAAGACTATAATAAAAAGATGATCTAGCCATGATCTAGCATTTACCTTCATTAGACTTATGCTCTTCAGGTACTTCTGCAACGAGGCATTCAAAGAAGGGGTTCTGACAGAAACCATCACGCTCCAGTTCTAAAGTTGCACAAGAATTTACGGACATGTTTAATCTTTCTTTTAGTAGCAATAAAAAGCTCTCAAACAAACATAAAAAAAATATACATTTGAGAAAAGTAATCATTTTTTAAAGTTGTCTCTTACTTAATAGTAACTGGTGACAGTAACACCACTTAAGTCTATTCACATCAGCTGTGAATCACATTCCTCTACAGTTAATCTCAGGTCTCAGTTATTTACAAGGGTATTTGCAGGTCAAAGACAAATGCATTCTCTACCTCATAAAATATAGGGCCATATCCTTATTATTTCAACCCTGTTTCCGATTGCTCTCTTCCTCTATTATGGTCTCCCTGATATATTGCTTCCTGTATGGCATATTACACTGCTACCACCTGTTGATCAAACTGTCTTCTTCAACAGAAATGTCTTTGTCTCTGGCTCGCAATGTGTTGTTTACGTATGAGCAAAATGGAAGGGCACAAGACACTAACACGAACAGTTCAAGAGCCTGGCTGGCCTGTTGTATTTACATTAACTCCTGTTTTAAAAACAGACATTTAGTACTCCAGCCATCTTTATCTTACAATAAAAGAGTGACTGTAATTCAAAAGTTGCATGACAAATGATAGGGAAAAAGAGCAGAAGAAGTGCAGTTGACCATACACGCCCATATAACTGCACACCCCTAAGGGATCTGGTCCTAATCCCCTATAATTCATCAGTGTTGGACTGACTTCCACTCCTGGGCCCTATTCCAGGAAGCAGGTTTAGCTAACAATTCTGAGTTTAGAGAACAACTCTAAGTTATCTCTCTTTCTGGAACAGAAAGAAAGTTAACTTAAACTCTGAGTCAGTTACCGGGGTTACAGGCTCTGTGAACCTAACCTGCTGGCTGGCTGGCAGGTTTTCTTCCACAAACTCTGAGTTTCTCTCTGACTCCTCCCCTCCTGCAGAACCCGAATCAGCTGACTGACACTCCGATTCATTTCCTCATTCATAAAGTCGCTGACAAAATGCATAGCAGAGCGAATTAATTTGCAGAACTTTACATTTTCACAAACACTGAAATCCCAGTTCGACGTTAATTAACTATTGTACTTAACATGAGCGATTTTACAATCAATTATTTATCATTATATAAAGAGACAGCGATTATGTCTCAGATTTCAGAATAAAATCTTTGAACTCGGAGACTCTGTGGACAGTAATGCAGCTGTCAGACTCAGTTTCCTTGTATTGGAAAAATTTGCTGTACCTTACTGTAGGAATCATTGTTTAAATAAAACTTATCTGTATAAAGCTTTTAGAAACACTCTGATCAATGAGCAATTATTTGTTGTGTTGTAATCAGTTACACTGATGGAACAATGTTTGTCACAGTTGGATCTTGGAGATGATTTGAATATTTGAGTGAAGATGAGGCTGAAATCTAAATTAAATATAATATAAAGCAACGTTTTAAATGCAGCTGCAGATAGTCTGATTGTAATCTGATTGCATTTCATGTTGAGATGTGTTCACAGATTGAAATTAAATGATGTGAAACATTTTGAAAGGTTCAGTGTCTGAAACATCGACAAGTTTTCCACTGAAAATCACCTAAATCAGTCTCAGTGGGTCTACCCAGAACCAGATCTGCCCAATGGTATCATAGGCTCCATAATGAATCAGCGAACCGTGTCCAGGTCGGAGTCCACTTGCACGGCAGGACTGATCCAAAACGGATAAGGATCACGGATTCAGGCCAGGATCCACTTCGGCTCTGGTCAAATCCCAGATCACAGTGGCTTATTTTGTCCTGATACGATCTGTATTCCTTCTTTAAAATGACTCGTCCTTCCAAAATTATACTTACTTAAAGCTTGGACATTTCTTATAACATGTTTGCCTTTAATGATAAAACTGTACAGTCATTAAAGACTTGGAAAGCTGCCCTGTGTTTTTTGAGTTAAATGTGAAAGACTTACTATTGCTTAACTCTTACTATTAAAAATAACTCAGTAAAACATCTCTGCTATGGCTGTAAGAGAACATGAGGTTGTCACATCTTAACAGTGCATTTAATTTAAAACAAAGAAAAAAAAAAGAAAGAATAAGCTGAGGATGGATCTGTCTGTTGCTGTCTGGGTAACTAATCTCGGCGGTCCATCAGTAAACTGTGTCTGATCCATTTCTCCAGATTGTTATCTTCAGTTTCTGGAAGCATGTTCAAGAAACTCTGACTTTAAAAGTAAACTCTGAGTTGATTAACTCTGAGATCGACAACTCTGAGTTTTCGGTTCCAGAACAGCTGATCAGGGTTAGCTGAATCGACTCTGAGTATGTTCACAGTGAGTTAAGTGTATGCGTGAGTAGACAAAGAAAGCCATCATCAATGGATGTCCAATACCACGATTCACCATGGCAACGGGTAAATAAAGAGCAGAGCCTCCATTTTAACCCAGGGGACCCAGAAATATGAATGTGTGTCAGTGTGGACCATGACGTTTATCTTAAAAATCAGGAGGAAAGAAAAGAGTTATTTTAATCAGCTTGGTCCACTGTGTCATCATCACAAACAGAATAAAATTTTGATATAAAATATTTGCTATAATTTTCTTATGTCTGTGGTCCTCATTTACCCAACTGGAATTTTCATTAGATGATGCTGGATTCTTCATTTTACATTTGATTTTTAAATGTAATTATTCAGCTGTAACCTAATAGGGACAAAATGTAGGTGACAGAAACTGAAGAAACGTGGAGAAGCAGATAAGACACAGTTCACTGATGGACCTGTGAGATTAGTTACCCAAATAGCAACAGACTCTGGGGCAGATCTGCCCTCAAGTCAGCTTTTTATTAAATAAAGAAAATGTTTTTGCAACAGTTTATGACCATTTCATTTTTTCAATAATTATTCAGTAAACGTTTAATGTACTGATGGGATGTAACAACCTCACATTTTTGTAGGGATTTTTATTATTTTGCAATTACTGGATAAAAAAAAATGCCTTATGAAATTTAGAGAAAACTCTGCTTTGATTTTTCCCAGCGTAACCATTTATAATCGAATATCAGCCTTCACTGATAGATGATGGCTCTCTTACAGCCATAGCAGAGATATTTTACTGAGTTACTTTTAACAGTCAGAATTCAGTCATAGAATTCACATGTAACTAAAAATGCAGGACAGCTTTCCAAGTCTTTAATGAATGGAAGGTTTTATCAGTAAAGGCAAACATGTTATAATAAATGTCTCAACTTTTATAGATTTTAAATATTTCAGTATGAAAATAAAATAAAATACGTTGAGTTTCAGACACCGTTCCTCCTGTTCACATCATCTCTAAGATCCACCTGTGACAGATATTTTTCTATCAGTGTAACCGATTACAACATGACAAATGATTGATCTATGATCGCTGTGTTATGTGTCTAAAGCTTTATACAGATAAGATTCATTTAAACAGTTATTGCTACAGTACGGTACAGTACAGGTTTCTAGTGAAAGGAAACTGACAGTCTGACAGCTGCATTACTGTCCACAGAGTCTCAGTGTTAGAAAGACGGAGACTACAGATTTTATTCCGAGCCGATAATAAATTTACAGTGAAGTCACTGTCTCCGTCCTTGTATATTGACAAGTGAATGATTGTAAAAGCGCTCATGTTCAGTACAAAAAAATAACAAACTAACGTCTAACTGGGATTTAAATGTTTTTAAAAACGTAAACTTCTGCAAATTCATTTTCTGCGCTATGCAGTTTGACAGTGACTTTATGAATGAGTAAATGAATCAGTGTCAGTCAGCTGATTCAGGTGCTGCAGGAGAGGAGGAGTCAGGGAGAAACTCAGAGTTTGTTGAAGAAAACCTGCCAGCCAGCAGGTTACCCTGGTAACTGACTCACAGTTTAAGTTAACTCTCTTTCTGGAACAGAAAACCCAGAGTTTCCCTCATCTCAGGGTTAACAAACTCAGAGTTGTTAGCTAAACCTGCTTCCTGGAATAGGACCCAGGTTTAAATACCACAATAATTACGTTCTGCTAGGTTCTGTGCATTTGTCTCTCTGTTCTGGCTTCATGAGAAAACTGGGACGAAGACACTGTGAATGTGACTAGTTTCACTAGTTATTCTATTTATTCTGTCTCTGAAGGTCTGGTTAGACTTGCTGATGTTTAAACATTATTCCACTTGTTCCATAAAACTTTAACCTGGTACACAGGTACTGTTTGCACTGTTGCTGTGTGTCACTAAACTGCTGAGCCAACAAATGAAAATAAAAATCTGCAACAATTTCTACATCAGTCTTATAAAACCTTTCATATTGTGCCAGTCAGAAGATAAAATGTGCATACTGCATAGTTATACAATGAATAAATACATAACTTTGACATTTATGCTTCAGTGCTTTTAAAGTGTGCACTTTTTGATAGTGACCCACTTACTGTTAATAAAAGCACAGGTGCATTGATTTAGATTGGATAATCACTCTATTTACTGGAGAAAATCACCTTCATGGGAAATCTTCACTTGGTCGGACATTTTCTCATAAACCGCCAACTCCTGAAAAAAAAAAAAAAACCCAAAAAAACAAAAACAAAAAACGTCGCAATATTGTTATGTCATTTAACAAATATACCAGTGGGTAAACGAATCACCCATTGGTAAACAAAACATTAGCTTACGGATTTTACGTTTGGTATAGCACTCAAGTACTTCACAGTTAGTTACCGGTAGCTAACGCTAGCACTAACTCACCATTATCATCCTCGATATGTCTTTGCAGTCTTCTTTTGCAGCAAAACGTATTTTGAAATTCATGTCTACAGCAGCTGCAAAGTTTCACCGTTTCTGCCAGCTTTGTCAAGTCTACAACCCCACACTCAAGTCACACGAAAAAAGAAAAAAATCTGTACAGGAAACGGCTGCGGTATGGTAATTGCACTTCCAAAATAAAAGGCAAAACACGGGGATGGATGGCTATATGTCACCTTTCGTATTTGAAATAGACTTTAGATTGGGGGTTCAGGTACTGAGTCCTCATATAAACTCATTTTACAATAACTATAAATATCGTAACTTTGTCGCACGCAATTTATAGCACTTAAATGTAATTCTGCGTGTAGGAGGTGCCATTGCATTGAAAATACGGAAGTTACAGTACTATTTTTAGTTTTCAAACGTTTAAGAGAAATAAAACGAAACTTTTTTGTCTAATTTAATTACTACACTTACGAAGAACATAGAGACGTCTCAGTGAAAAAAAAGTTTTACTTCTACTTTTATTTAACCACCTAACTATGAAATAAGCCTTTAAAATTCATATTCATCATAAAATAGCAAAACGTCATGTCAATAACGTCTTACATATTAATTCCTGAGGAATAAATATTAAAACATACAACACAAAAGGCATTTTTCTGCACACCTTTTCCTTTGATTCTCAAGTCCCCTTTTACTTGCTGACAGAAAACTGTCTGAGCACAAGTGCATTCTGCTCTGTGAACTCAACATTTTGAATGCAGGACTTTTATTGCTACTTTTAATTGTTTGAACGTCTTCCACCAATGACCGGAAACCAGTAGCAGTGTTTTTTTGTGTGCGTGCTTCTTTTTGCAGGTTGTTAAATAACTTTTGGGCTTCAAGCTGCCTTTCATTGCAGTTTACCTCCATTTATACACAATAACGTAATAGCAAACTTGATGTAAATTATGCAAATCTACATATTATTTTCCTTTAATTTAATACTAGCTATACATTTAAATTTCCTCTGAAAATATAGCCGAATAAATAAATAAATAAAAAAAAATGTGCAAGGTATACTGAAAACTGCCCCGCTAACAGCTAAGCTTTAAAGTGACTTAAGCAGAATGGTATCCTGTTATAGCCTTTTATGTCATCTGTCCCCATGGTCATCCACGTCATTTACTGCACTGACTAGATGCCAATGTGGATTATTTTACAAGTTTAGGTATTGGGCGTTGGCAGCAATTTATAAACAGTGAAAGGTACTGATGCCAAGCATGACTACTATGAAGATTAAATTTCTCAAAATCAAAACAGAAATTTAAAAATCACACCCAGTTGAAAGATTTCATACAAAATCATTTATTTTAGGGTAAAAAAGAAACATGAAATCAATTAGAATATAAGCTGAAACATTGAAGATGTCACAGATTGATTGGTTTTCACTGGGCATTAATATATTTACAAAGTCTGATCACATCTGCTCTTTATTCATCAAGAGTTCAGATATTCCCCCTCCATACCACTTCAGAGTTTACCCCTTAAGTTTAGCCCAAACAAATCTCCTTGTGTGTTCAGCTGCTCCAAGACGATAAGAATCTCCACTACTCATACAAGTCTCAGTGTGGCGACTGTGTGCTCGCTCCAGGAGACTCAGACCGGTCAAGCTTCATCCCTCCATCTAGCGAACTTGAGGAGATTGAGGTGGGTAGCACCGAGCTCTTAGTCTCCAGGGACGAAGAGGCAGACGAGGGCAGAGACACAACAATGTACTTCTGCAGAGGTCGCGAAGCCGTCAGTCCAGGGCCACTGCCAGACTCCAATTTTACCAAAGGCTGCAAGGTCGACGTAGCACTGGGAACAGTACTAGTTACTGGTGAAGCTGACTGTGAAGAGCTGAGAGTTATGACCTAGAGACAGACAAAAATAGAGATGTGGAGTTGTAGATTTTATAGAGAAGGGTTTTAGTGAATCCCAACTTAAAATCTGAGACATGTAAAGGAGCACCCCATCAGACTATTCATTAATATAAGTGTAGTACATCTGTATTCAGTGAATTTTATCACTGTGTTGTAAATTTGTAACACACTGAACATTTAATTTCAACTGTGATACATTATCTTACAGTATCATGGCTGCTTTAAAATGGCAATACCAAGGGTAAGTATATGAAAAATGTTTTGTGGGTTTCCAAGAAGGCAACTTCTGCAGTGGTGGCATTCCAGAGTAACATTTTGGTGAATGTGAAACTGAAAAATCAAAGTACCTGCTGAGTTGAGGCAGCTCCTGCACTGGTTGCCATAACAATGTACTTAGTAGCCGGGGGAGATGGCTGTGATGGGGTACCAGGTCGCGGGGACATCAGTGTGAGGGAGCTCGGGACCTTAATGATGCTGGGAGTGCGAGGCCCTGACGACCCACTTAGCCCACTTTGTGAGACTGAAAGGGTGGGACGAGGCTGCAGGAAATTGTCATCATTCATTATTAAACAGAAGTTAATTTAGTAGTTACTAGTATTTTCTAATGGCACATCTAACTAGTACTTACAGATGTCATTTTGCAATAACACATTAACTCCAGACACCTTAGTGATATGCTATAAGCTGCTTTTAACACTATCTTAACTTACTATCCTGCTATTACAGATAAAACGTTCTCTTCACACACATTTATATTTTAAGGTAAACACAGCACAAGTTAATCAAGCATAAGTTGTACCTGAGTGATTGTTAACGTGGTTCTGTTGACTTGCTGAGCTTGCAGTGCTGCTTGAGTCCTGGCCTTCATTACATGGGAACAAAGCATGGGTCCGAGATAACCATAGTCTGCCCGATACTGCTCCACATTGTCAGGCTGAGGTCGTATCTTGGCAATAACACTGGCACAATGTTTCTTTGTAAATGAAGAAAAAAAAAAGGGGGGGGGGGTTATCACAACTTTAACAACTGTCACATTACTTATGTGACTTGCTTGGACTGTTCCAGCTTACAAATTCAGCTATCTTAACTTGCATGACACTCATAAAACTTCATATATTACCAGTAAGAGGCTTTGAACATGTTCAGCTCCTATCTTATCAATATTAGAGACCACAGGTCCTTCCATCACTGCTTTGATGCGAGCACCCTCTACAGCAAGCCGAGGAATTATTAACGTCTTTATCACCTACAGAGGACAAAAACAGTCAGTTGACACCACTGGAACAGACAGAACAAGAACAAGCAGAGAAAACAAAATCCCACTCACATCAGGTCCCAGTTCAGCAAGCCCAGCGATGCAACCGTACCGTGTCGTCCACTGCGTTTTGTCATCCAGCCAACTCTGAAACAACGACAGTGTGGATTAGTGTGTGAACCGTTTACCCTGTTTTCACACCTAGTGTTTTGTATGCTCTGCTCTGAATCAGTCCAAAAATGCAAGTAAGCTACAAGGCTTCGCTCTAAATCATGTGAGAATATTCACTCCACTTATTGGTCAGATGTGTCTGGGGGAAAGGAGCAAGAAAGTAAATACAGGAGTAAATTTTTGTTTTCTGGACTAGAGGATATATCCATGAGGGAAACACTGCTAGTGAGACTTTGGTTCATTATCCAGGTACCTGTTACTAATGTTACCACATAAGCCACAACATTCTGCGAGCTCTTCAGCATCACAGAATACAAAACACAACGAAAAGTTTCAGAGGGCTCCAGTCGTCTTGTTTTGGCCAATAACAGAAGGAGATTACCAAGCTCACACCTGCCTAAACAAACCACAAATGTGGGAGTACAATTTAATCAGAATAAAGAGCAAAAGGCTAAAAACACCCATAAACTGTTAAATTAAGAGAAAAGAGGTACAAATCAATTCTGTCTGAAGCTAGAAAAGAAATCCTATATAAACTACCAATTAGTATTTATTTCCCCATTTTTAGGGGCCAATGAAATTGGTTATTTGACACATAAGGTTATTGGATTTTTAAATAATCTCAAGACACGCTTGCACAACACAGCTTGAGGTTGGCCTGCATTTTTACAAGGGTTTCATTTACTTAATGAGAAAACGAGGTCCAGCCTTTTGATGAGCTCCAGTATAAAACAAATTTATATTTTGCATTTAACTACTACACACCTTAGTAAAAGTCTTGGTAATACGAGACTGAATGTTGTTGGTTGTAGTACTGAAGGTTTTACAACTTTGGGCCATAAGGCGAGCAGCAAAGTCCCGTAAAGCCCAGTGGTTGTCAACATCCGGTCGCAAACACAGCTGCTTACTCACAATACAGGTGACCACAGCTGGGATGAGCTCATGGAGCTACGGATAGAGAGAGGGGAGAAAAAAAAAAATCTAAAATTTTAATATTATATTTATAGTATTATTTGGGTTATACCCTTCATAAAATAATACAACACTGTTTTTATTTCCATCACTTACATATTTCTCCAGATACAGAGTGGGGTTGTCCATGAGAGCTTTGACCATCCGCATTAGATAAATCAGTAGAGCCAAGTTGTTTTGCACCACATTTACACGAACCTTTAAAGAGAGCTTAAAGTCAGTACTTTGAGCAGAAATGTGCGTGGGTATTGTTGTGAGGTGAGGAAATGTTTGAGAAGGCTAGAAATTGGAAACAAGCTTACGCCTTCAGAAATAAATGTGCTGAATCTTGGAAGCATCTGATACAGTCCAGGATCAGTAGCAATACTCTGTAAGGCTTCCTGTGCGAAATAAATGGAAACACTTAAAACAAAAGTCACGTGACAAACAGAGATGAAATAACTTTCTGATAATATGGCAGAATTCTCAGACTGCACTGACAATTTCCTCTCGGCATGAAGGTGCCGCCATTTCTTTACTTTACAACTTGTTCATTAAAAGCAAAACTGCGAGACAACACTGTTATTACTCAGTCTGTATAAAATAAGTGGTATAGAAACTACAGGCAGGACTTACAGCTCTCTTAGCTTCACAGGAACCAACACATGCTTCTGTGATTTCCTTATAGTAGAGCTGCTGTTCGACTGAAAGCTCATGAGTGCTGCGTGGTTTCAATCTTATTAGACCCTTCTCTTTTCCTGAATGAGACAAACACAAACATGGGATTACAGATATTAATTATCAGCTAGTATTACAAAGGCTAGAAGGAACTAAGATAGGGAGATAGTAGAGGAAACACAAGATACTGACCTTTGCCATCAGTAGTTGCCGTGCTCTGACTCTTGCCTTGAATCGTACCTTCCTCCTCCTGACCAGGTTTGACGACTTTGAGGGGCTCTGTAGATTCAGCTTTTTGTTGCTCCTTCGTTGCTAAAAAGCATTTAAAAAATTATGTCTAACGTTGCCTTTCACATATATAACTTTGTGTGTTTTAAGAGAAGAAAATTTAAACAGGGCTAACCTGGTGGTGGATTTTCTGGAATAGCTGGCTGCACCCCCTCGATACTTAACCAGTGGGCTGTTGATTAACAAACAAACAAAGTGCATAAGTTACAAATTATCCCGTTGGAACAAGAGAATCCAAAGACTATAATGGCATGTAACGCTGATTTTCTGGTTACCCTTGAGAGACACATCTAGCGGGACTCTGGGGAGTGGTGTGTTTATGATGTCACTGAGGTCAACTTCCTTTTCCTCGTAGAAATGAAGCTCTCTTCCACCGCCACTCGCAAAGCGAAAAGGGATAAACTCTTGCGACTGGAAGCCATAAAGGGGCTGTACCGAAAGGAATTCATTAAGGCTCATTTTTCTTCAAACTGCATCCACCAAGTGAATTAATATGGCAGCAAAAGTATTTCAATTAAAATATGCAAGTTTCCACCTACCTCCACATTTTTTAGTTTGAGCGCATTGTCTATATCACTGGTGGTTAATTTACGCCTCTTCCCATGGTGCATAAATTTCAGAGCATCCTATGTAAAAAGAAAAAAAGACACCAGAGAGGATTTAAATATGAAACCACATATAACAGATATAACAAAGAAATGACAGGATTTTCCAACAACTAGTTTCAGAGTATTTCACACAAATAAAACTAAATATCTTCTTTGATAATCCACACTTTACCTGTGCAATTTCTTTTATTCTGTAGCTGACCTCTTCACTTAGGGCTATGCAGCTTTCCTCCTGTAACTGCCCCACTCCCACAGACTCTGCTATGGCCTTCATAGATTCTGTGGGGAGGATGACCGAACAGTGCTTCTGCCGACGTTCCTCCGCCATGGCTGACATAACAAAGCACACAGGCCTGTAAATATAACCTCTCATATGCACACAAAAACCTAAGATCACACTTACTAAGAACTAAGACTCAATTTTTTTCCTACGGACTGTTTTTATTTTGGTATAACATATTCAGTTCTACAAAATTTGAAAGGTTCACAGCCAGATAGTAGATAGTGGATTTAAAGTCACAATCACAGTCTCAATATTCTGACATATTACTGACAGATCTGTGAGATTTCTGCAGTGGTTAAGCTAACATAATATAAACAGCCTCTAGTCAAGTTTTAAGGTCTTGAGTTGCAGGCAACTGGACTTCTTTTTTAGGTTCCCATCCGAAAGGCTTCTTCCGTTCTTAAAAGCTAATGGAGAGCCCCAGGTATTTAACCTCTATCTGAGTTGTCACCTTGGAGGTGGTCCTGAGAGTCATTAACCCACCCTGTCTTTATGTCGCTAGCGTCACAAGTTTCAGGGTGTGACTCAATGTGTGGGTTATTAGTGTCACATATGCCCAGGTATAAATTCTTGTGAGATGTTGACCCACCCTGCCATCACGTAAGTCTTTAAGGTCACATGGGTCAAGGTGTGTGTAGGGGTTGAATCGCCTGGGAAGGGATCTTAAGATTGCGCTGTAGGTGGCTGATAGATGGTGTCGTAAGCCACCACCTCTGGTCATTCCAGGAGAACATAGACAACCTCTTTTACTCCGGCTTCTTTGTCCAAAACGTGAACATCTGTATCCTCAGAAGAACATCCTTTCTCCCGTAAGTGCATATGTACAGCTGAATCTTGTCCTGATGAGCTTACTCTCCTATGTTGCGCCATGCATGTGAGGAGTGGGTGTTTAGCATCTCCTATGTATAGGCTTGAGCACTCAGGTCCTCACTGCACTGCACAACACTGTTCAGCTTGTGTTTGGATGTTTTGCCATTGGGATTTTGCACAGTTTTTATCTGAGGGTGTTGCTGGGCCTGAAGTGCTCCAAGATGTTATGCTTGAAGAAAATTATTGTGAGTTTCTCCAACAAACTTGCCACATATGGGATGACAATGTTGTTCTGCCTTTTGTTCTGTTTCTCTGTGGTTAATGTCTGGGGTTCCTTTTCGTGTCTCTTAGTGGACTTAATGAAGGCCCAGGTTGGATAACCACCAACCCAAGTTAAATACCTGGGACTCCTATCAGCTTTTAGAACTGAAGAACCCTTTCGAATGAGGTGTGAAATGTCTTCAGGAATCTAAAGAAGTCCAGCTGCCTTCAACTCAAGCACTTCAGACTACCATGACCAGGATGACTGAGAACCTGCATAGACATATAGCCTATAGTATAGATAGATTTCTTCTGATAGTACATTTTCTGCATGCTTTAAGTTCATAATACTTGATGTAAATATGAAAAAGAACATGTCTCATTACAGCTCATCATTTAAATATTTTCTAAAGCTATATACACTATATTGCCAAAAGTATTGGCTCGTCCGCCTTTACACACATATGAACTTGAGTGACATCCCATTCTTAAACCATAGGGTTTAATATGATGTCAGCCCACCATTTGCAGCTATAACAGCTTCAACTCTTCTGGGAAGGCTTTCCACAAGGTTTAGGAGTGTGTTTATGGCCACTTCTTCCAGAAGTGCATTTGTGAGATCCATGAGGTCCAGTCTCCGCTCTAATTCATCCCAACGGTGTTCTGTTGGGTTGAGGTCAGGCCAGTCAAGTTCTTCCACACCAAACTCGCTCATCCATGTCTTTATGGACCTTGTTTTGTGCACAGGTGCGCAGTCATGTTGGAACAGAAGGGGCCATCCCCAAACTGTTCCCACAAAGTTGGGAGCATGAAATTGTCCAAAATGTCTTGGTATGCTGAAGCATTAAGAGTTCCTTTCACTGGAACTAAGGGGCCGAGCCCAACTGCTGAAAAACAACCCCACACCATAATCCCCCCTCCACCAAACTTTACACTTGGCACAATGCAGTACCACTCTCCTGGCAACCCGCCAAACCCAGACCAGTCCATCGGATTGCCAGACGGAGAAGCGTGATTCGTCACTCCAGAGAACACATCTCCACTGCTCTAGAGTCCCGTGGCAGCATGCTTTACACCACTGCATCCGACGCTTTGCATTGCACTTGGTGATGTAAAGCTTGGATGCAGCTGCTCGGCCATGGAAACCCATTCCATGAAGCTCTCTACGCACTGTTCTTGAGCCAATCTGAAGGCCACATGAA
>VUQI01064095.1:3939-14949 GCA_015106735.1 Paratilapia polleni
ATTTAAGCTAAAGTACTCTGTGGCTCCAGCTGCTCAGTGTGTCTCTGTCTCTCTTAAACCCCTCCTACAAACTCAGACTCTGTCCTACATACATTTCAGTATTCTGTGAACCTCAGGTGGGTTATGTTTAATCTTGCAATAAATATTTGTATGTTCTGTATCTCTTTGTGCTTTGTCTTTGTCATTTTTCTGTTGTGAAGACCGCTGAGACCTCTTTGAGTTTTGAGGTTTAAAGCTTTATAAATGATGAATTAAGCATTTACTAATGCCTTACTAATGCTTAATAGTGTGTAGTTATTTGTCACTAAAATCAATGAATAATCGTGAACTCAATATTGATCAAAATAATCGTGATAATCGTGCTGCCCTAACAGCTACTCTTCCCTCCAGAGCACACAGTGAAATTCTCTCAAACAACACCCAACAAGCAGCAGACTTTCCATGAGGCTTCCATAGATGCAAAACAGATTACGCCAAAACAGGCTCCACCAGGCCTGACCCTTCCAGGCCTCTTGGCAGTATTAGGAAGTCACTAAACAGAGGGAGCAACTCCAAAAAGTCCATGTTAATTATGGCTGCCAGCAGGCTTTGGTACTCTGTAAATGTAAGTTGCTGAAATAATTGATAGTTTCTCTTAGGAGCACTCTCTCTGTCAGCCCCTCACTTGCTTTCTGCTCTCTCAGTACTTGTTGAGAATTACTGAGGGTCTTGTAGACAAGCCAAAGCTGTGCTTTTTGTTTTGAAAGTTCAGAATGAATCACCCTCATAACCCCTCAGACAGGTGGTAACAGTCATGGCAGCAGCTCATGAGTGCACTGCTACTTGTCAGGTAATTGGGATTTTTTTTTTTGAGTAGCAGGCATGCATTCACTCAGTAGAGAGCTTTGTCAAAACGATGCCAATTTAGCCCACATTTATTAAATCAGCACCAATAGTACACAGGTTTCTTCTGGCTACACCATCTCATTGAAGGATACACAGCTGTGTGACAGTTATACAGTATTAGAAAAGCATAAATATGTACAGAGTTTCCCCCTAGAAATGTGTTCTTGTACAGATTCATCATGACTCAGTTTGCACTGCCTGGAGCAAACCTGTGCCAGCTCACATCTTTTCTTTGACTTTATATGCAAAAGTGCTTTTCTTGAAATTCATCTTGCATTCACCATGAACATACCTTAAGGCCCTAAGAATCTTTCTGTAACAATTCTACCCGGTCTCATGTGCATCTCCTCGTCATGAGTGCAATGGATTTAATGGGCAAAGTCGTTTGGGGAGCATAGCTGTGACCTGGATTCACACAATAATGGTTCTATTACATGGAAAGGAGGCCATATGACATTTGAAGAAAAAAATATCTGTTTCAAACGTAGCACTTTCTATTACAGCTCGGCGATAACGTGGTAATAGTGGGGTAATAAGGTGGAAACAAGATAAGATGGAAATTTGCAAGTTATTACCACTTAATTAACAAAGTAATATCCAGGCAATACCCAAGTATTATCAACAGTGGTAATAGCAGAGTAAATATTACACTGAAATTTGAGTAATTGGGTAATAACCGACCAGGAAGTTGGGTTGATAATGTGGAAATAAATGTATGCCTATGAGGCAAGACCAGAATTTAGTAATAGTATAGTAATACTTTGGTAATAATATGATTACCTGCTGGAAATAAAATGGTAATATATGTGCATTTAAATTTTTTTATACTGACTTTTGGTAGTAACTGTATAATAATAAGGCAAAATTGATAGATACTTGAATATATTAGGAATTCAAAGACACCCCGAAAATCAAAGTGAAAAAATTATGTCCATTTTGCCAAAATTTCATTGCAGCAACTCAAAATGGTACTCAGGAGTTTGTATAGCTCCCATTTGCTTGTATCCATTTCTGACAATGTTGGGACATGCTCCTAATGAGACGACAGATGGTGTCCTAGGGGATCTCCTTCCAGATCTGAACCAGGGCATCACTGAGCTCCTGAACAGTCTGAGGTACAACCTGGTGGCGTCGGATGGACCGAAACATAATGTCCGAGGGGTGTTCTATTTGATTTAGGTCAGGCTAGCGTGGGGGCCAGTCAATGGTATCAATTCCTTCATCCTCCAGGAACTGCCTGCATACTCTCACCACATGAGGCATTGTCGTGCACCAGGAGGAAACCAGGACCCACTGCACCAGCGTAGGGTCTGACAATTGGTCCATGGATTTCATCCCAATACCTAATGGCATTCAGGGTGCCGTTGCCTAGCCTATAGAGGTCTGTACATCCCTCCATGGATATGCCTCCCCAGGCCATCACTGACTCACCACCAAACCAGTCATGCTGAACAATGTTACAAGCAGCATAACATTCTCCACGGCTTCTCCAGACCCTGTCACGTCTGTCACATGTGCTCAGGGTGAACCTGCTTTCATCTGTGAAAAGCACAGGGCACCAGTAGCGGACCTGACAATTCTGGTATTCTATGGCAAATGCCAATCGAGCTCCATGGTGCCTGGCAGTGAAAACAGGGCACACTAGAGGATGCCGGGCCCTCAGGCCACCCTCATGAAGTCTGTTTCTGATTGTTTGGTCAGAGACATTCACACCAGTGGCCTGCTGAAGGTCATTTTGTAGGGCTCTGGCAATGCTCATCCTGCTCCTCCTTGCACAATGGAGCAGATACCTGTCCTGCTGATGGGTTAAGGACCTTCTACGGCCCTGTCCAGCTCTTCTAGAGTAACTCAGTGCTTTTGAGACTGTGCTGGGAGACACAGCAAACCTTCTGGCAATGGCATTGATGTGCCATCCTGAAGGAGTTGGACTACCAGTGCAACCTCTGTAGGGTCCATGTATCTCATGCTACCAGTAGTGACACTGACCCTAGCCAAATGCAAAACTAGTGAAAAATCAGTCAGAAAAGATGAGGAGGAAAAAAATGTCAGTGGCCTCCACCTGTAAAACTATTCCTGTTTTGGAGGTTGTCTCATTGTTGCCCCTCTAGTGCACCTGTTGTTAATTTCATTAACACCAAAGCAGCTGAAACTGATTAACAACCTCCTCAGCTACTTAACTGACCAGATCAATATCCCTGAAGTTTAATAGACTTGATGCTATACTCTGATTAAAAAGTGTTCCTTTAATTTGTTTTTGGAACATTGTAGTATAGGTGTCATGACTATTCTATATTACACCACTGGGAAGTAATCCATGTATATATACCTATACAGGCTGAAAGATGGTCCAACTTCAAGTCATAGTCCAGAAAAGATTTATTGATGTGTAAATACAAAATGTTGTGCCTCCATAAACATGCTCTGATCACATCATAAGACCTATGAAGGGAAACAAAATCAACAAATTACCATATGTTAACATTATGCCCATATGGCAGTTCAACTTAGTTGCCTTTTACTAATAAAACAGTTTCTCTGAAAATTAAGTAGAGTTTACATTAATAATAACATTCAGTGTTCAACACTACTTTTGTTAACTTAGTTAACAAGAAATAACAAGTTAGCTGAGATAGTGTTGGGCACTGAATGCCGCAGCAACTTGTATTTGCGCACAAATAAATCTTTTGTAAACTATGAGTTTGGACATGGTTTATTTCCTAGTGGCATAATATTAAAAAGAAAAAGCCATAACACCCATGCTAGATTCATGATCGTAACATTTACATTTCGCAAATACAGACATGTTTCCACGTAATCATCACACTTCTTGAGGTTTGCTTTAATAGGTTATTAACCTGGAATTAGATAGAAAAAGGGAGCTTTGCATTTTGCAGCCCTGATTTCAGGTTATTACACAGAAACTACTGCACATGTGTCCAGCTAATAAGCCACAACATTAAACATAATGTTTACATTGTTACCTTCAAACAAAGAAGAATGCTAGGTAGGATTAATTCCAGCATTATAATATGGTAATAGAATTTTAATATGTTAAAATATCCACCAATATTAACCTCATCATTAGGCGATTACTACCACAAGTCAGTATATATAAATTATAATGCACAGATATTACCATTTTATTTCCAGCAGGTTATCATATTGTTATCAAAATATAACTATACTATTACTAATTGGTTTTGCCTCATAGGCATACTTTTTTCCCACATTATTAACCCAATTTTCTGGCTGGTTATTACCCAATTACATAAATTTCAATGTAATATTACTCCGCTATAACCACTGTTAATACAAAATAATTACATGTATATTACTTGGAATTACTTTGTTAATTAAGTGGTAATAACTTGCAAATTTCCATCTTATTACCTCCTTGTTTCCATCTTACTACCCCTACTACTTATTACCCTGCTATTACCACATTATCACTGAGCTGTAATAGAAAGTGCAACTCAGATCAAGCACGACTATATACCTGTATGTATAAAATGCGTGTAGGTATTTGAGCCATTAGGCACATTTAGTCCTCAGCAGAGGTTTTTCACACAATTCCATCAGTGAGATGTTTGATTGAATTCATTCTGCATTACGACAGCGACACTAATAATGGTATGCCTCCCACAAAGTGTTGATCTCAAAATCATTAAGCCACTCTGGGATAACATAAAGAGACACTGAGAAAGCCTAAAGCCACAGAAGAACTGTGGCAGGTGATTTGTTTTGTTGTTTTCTGTCGACTACACTTTTTATGAAATTAATTGATAGAAACTATTCATGACATTGTTTTTTAAATCATCCCCACTTCATTTGTAAATGGTAAATGGACTGGTTCTTATATAGCGCTTTTTTACTCTACTTGAGCGCTTTTATACAACATGCCTCATTCACCCATTCACACACACATTGCCCTCTATACTGTGAGTGCAATCTATCTAACATTCACACACATTCATACTCCGATGAATGCATCGGGGGCAACTGGGGGTCCAGTATCTTGCCCAATCTTGCCCATACTTTGGCATGCAGACTGGAGTGGCCAGGGATCCTTCCGATCAGTAGATGACTTGCTCTACCTCCTGAGCCACAGCCATCCCCCTTAAATCCTGCCTTAAATTTTTTGCACAGTACTGTGTGTTTGATATTGTTTTATTTTCCCTGCCCATACATACATTTTGTATATTCTGTATACGCCGGCGTGGATGTCGTGTATGTGTGTAAGACTTACCCAAATGCATGCTGTCTCATCCTGTTGTACTGTTCCTCCATATAATGTTTGAGCTGAATAAATCAGCTAGGAGCAGGGAAGAAGCAAATCTTCTAGAAACTTGGGGATCCTCTCGCCTCTCAGTAAGAGGTTATTACAGGAGAATGTGCCGCTGCCACAAAACCTTCTGAAGCTCCAATTCTTGAGTTAGTGCTTCAGTTTAAACTTCGCAAGGTCCTATATACATGCCCTTAGGCTCCAGCTGTTAAGTACACAATCAAAATGCTACTGTAAAATGTGTCCCTTATTGGATAATCTGGTCTTGGTCTTTTCCTTTTTTTTATCATTTACAACTATTCCCTTGAAGAGACCAAAACTAACAATTCTATGGACAACATACCACCTTACATTTATTTACATTAACCTTACCATAAATCATTAATATTAAATTGACATGTTAATGCTACAGTCACACCAAAATTATTGCAACCGTGTGCAATGAACTTGCAGTCTCGTTGCCTCTGAAATGGTTGCTTTGAAGATGGAGACCAGGTCTGCAACCACTCGCAGTCAGTTGCCATCTCCAAATCGACTTTGGTGCATCGAGGCTGGGGTAAAACCGCAATAAGACAGAGTCAGTCTGCTATCAGTCTGTGGTTGAATGGGGTCAAGCTGACAATTTCATACATCTGTTTGTGGTAATACAGTGGTTAACTGTGATAAATCAGCAAAAGTCGAGCCCCCTATTGCAAAGAGACATGTCACAGAGATCACATCAGACTAAGATTGATTGCAATATGTTGGCAACTTGTCTGTGTTTATAAGTCAGATCGCAATTATTTTCAAATCTTCATCTAACCTGTCCAAAAGTGATTGCAATCAGTCCAAGTTGGGTTCGTAGGGTCTTTACCCTAATATATAAAGCGCATTGAGGCGACTGTTGTTGTGATTTGGCGCTATATAAATAAAATTGAATTGAATTGAATTGAATTGAATTTTTCTATTGCCATCCTATTTAACTTTAGTGTGAGTGAGCCATAAGCAGGAAGAGTTTTAAATAATGGATAGCAGTTAATAAAAATCTACTCTGCTGCACCAGGAGGGCTGATCTTATCCTTGAAAAATAACAAATTAGCATAAAATGGTTAAGCTATTGTTCTGTATATTGTTCTTTTTTAATTAGCAAATAATCATGGTTATATGAATTTAGTGGTTTTAACTTATCCCTGTGTATTAACTCAAGCAAATCTCAAATGTAACATTTCTAGATTCTTCAAAAGAGAGATTTTAAGGTGACAAAAGCTGACATTGTTATCTTAAGCAGTCATTTCTTAGGTAAGTGTCATGCATGTTGTCTTTCATTTGTTCTGTCTATTGTGTAGCAGAGTGCTGCTCAGCTGGAGTTGAAAAAGTTAAACAGGGTTCAGAGTATTACATGAATTTCCCCTTTCCCTCTAAAATAATGCCTGAAAATCACATTCTCATTGTTACTCCAATGGATTCACTTTATGCCAATCCCTCTGTCTCTGCCAGTGAGGCAACCAAGCATTGCCAGTCCCCTTGTGCTAGTGCTGGCTCAGGATACAAGATCCCTGCATGTACATACAGAGACTGTGTGTGCAGATGAAGGTCCAGTACTTGCCTGCATGCATAGAAATGCACGTGTCTGCCTGTGCATAGACTCATCTGTGTGCATCTCATTTTGTGTTTGCGAAACATGACTGCAAATTTTGGCTAGAGATTAGTTTTGGGGGTATGACAGCATTCCCATATTTCTGCCTTTAGTTGAAGTGATGACTTTGTCACCTGCACAATTAGTCAGCTTGTCAGTTCATCAGTTGAACAGTTTGTTTGTTTGCAAATTAATGAAGTTTGCTCCTAAAATGTGGCTCAGAAATTCCAGTGACCTGAGTGACATTTCTTTCTGTGCCACTAGCAAGTCATAATATTCACTTAATGACACTTCAGTTTATAAGAGAACACATGCAGCAAAACAATAACCATCTTCCCATTAAACTTGCAGTCTGTTTATACCAGCCTCAAGGTGAATCAGGTGGATTTTGGTCACCCCCTGACCTTGCCATTAACATAATGGCTGATTTTTACTATACATACGTAAAGTGGATTACCCTTACATTCTCTAAATAGATCTATGCACCCCAGAGGATTCGTCTTTTGGATTTTAACGACACAACAACCTCTCTATGAGCACCATCTGCAGAGAAAGGATTTTATCCATTGTATCTAAAATTCTAAAGGGCAGATTGTCATAACCAATTTCCTGCCTCCTACAGAAAGCAGAAAGAACCACTTTACTATTGACAGCCAGCCCTCTGACCTTCTCACAAGCACCTCATTCAAGTTATCATTTAGACATATACAAGTAGACTTATACAAAACAGTATATTCAGCTAAAAGAAAAAAAAAAATCAGTGTGATACTTAGTACATTACCGAAATGCTTGTACCAGTATTGATTAAATAAGAGAGAAGTACATCCTCTGTTAACCATATTTTAAACAGAAAAGAGATCAGTCCTCTAATGGCAATTGAATTGTGGATCCATTGCTCCATGAAGGAGCTATTGAAACTCAATGACAAGTCTTAGAATAACGTTTGCTTGCTTGAAAGGCATCTCGTCACATTCAGACATGCTAAGTGTTGTTTCCTATTGCTATTACACTCTATCCAGGGTTTCCTTCCTCCTTAGCAGCTGTGCAGACAATGTTACTTACTGAAAAGAGCCTGCTTGCTAATAGACAGTTAGCAACCAAGGTATCTTGGAGTGGCCCACTCATTCAGTAGGTCTTTATGAGCTAAAATGATGCATAATCCTGCATGAAAACAACTTTCTAGATGGTAGAAAGCAGCAGCAGGCAAACATTTAGCTTGTCAGCTTTAGTAGCTCTGTGAGAAGTAGAGCTTGATTTAAAGTACTGTGTTAAATCCAGAACATAGCTGTGTACCCTACGCCGTAGCCTGAAGCACACTGCAACAACTTGGTAGTAGTATGCATTGCTAATATACACTGCCTGGATGTGTAGCTGGATGTTAGTTGGATCCATTGGATAATTACAGCAGTGATTAGTATGTTCAGCTTTCAACAGTTGTATTTAACCCTTCTCTTAAACAACTATGTAGGAAGACATATCCCGTGGTTGTGGAAAAGATGTTACTCTGTTTCAGAAGGTTCAAATTATTAGACTTCATCAAGCAAAGAAAACAACTAAAGAGATTGCTGAAACTACTAAAACTGGGCTAAAAACTGTGAACTATCATCTTTGAGGAAGAAATGTGCTCAGAAAACAATCTTGAATGATCAGTCAAATATTTGGTGAGATCAAATCATAAAAAAATCATCAGTAGAACTCACAGCAGCTAGGTTTAATAGTGAAAGTAAGATAATTTCCACATGCACAATGTGAAGACAACTCAAGGAATTGGGATTAAACAGCTGTGTAGCCTTAAGAAAACCACTTATCAGTGAGGTTAATTGGAGAAAAAAAAATGATTACATTTGCTATGCAATAGAATAATGTCATGTGGTCTGATGAGTCCAGATTTCAGATCTAGGTTCAGCAACATAACCCAAAAATGAGGTCAGCTGATTACCTAAATATACTGAATGACCAGGGTTTTTTTTTCTTCCCTGATCCTTTTTTTCTTCCTGATCCATCTGGCTCAAATTGTGAAAGAGTGGTTCAGGGAGCATGAGACATCATTTTCATACATGGAAGAAGACTTTATGCAGTGGTCCGACTCTCCCACCATCACTACAAGATCTTAGCTAAAAATTAATGCAACTTTGGATGGAGATAAATGCTGTGACATTGCATAAACCTATCGAAGCCACAGTGAATGCGTGCCATCATCAAAGCTAAAGTGTAGTATATAGCTAACTCACAATGCTAATGCAATATAATAGCCAGTATCGTGCCAATGCAAACATATGCCATTTTTTGTTTTCATAGCCCTGTTAAAATATACACTGAGTCAGTTCTGAAGTCTTGCTTGTGTCCTACATTCAAGAAAAGTATCTGATCTTTAATATTTATTAGCTCCAAGTCCAGCTTGATCAGCTCATTTTTATTCGTGATGGCAGAGAAATGCAGACACACCAGTGCACAGTATAAATACATGTCAATTCAGTTCAGTCCAGTTTTATTTATATAGCACCAAATCACAACAACAGTCGCCTCAAGGCGCTTTAAATTGTGGGGTGAAGACCCTACAAAATTAAGGAGAAAACCCCAACAGTCAGACGACCTCATATGAGCAAGCACTTGGCGACAACGGGAAGGAAAAACTCCCTATTAACAGGAAAAAACCTCCGGCAGACCCAGGCTCAGGGAGAGGCAGCCATCGGGGATTGAGGGGAAACAGAAGAGAGCAGAGGGAGACAGGACAAAAAACACACTACGGGAGAGAGCCAGAGTTTAATAATAACTAATGATTAAATGCAACAGTAATGCAATGTCACTGAACCACTTGATGTGTCAGGCCAAAGATACTGAAGAGGAGATCAGAACACCTTGGTACAATGTTTGAAATGTAAGTCCCCACACTCTCACTGAGGAATTACTACACTCTCTGTAACATCATAACAGGATTCTTCCTGTTTGTTTTACAGATTTTTTTTTCCTTACAATTTTGCATACATGAAAATATCACAATTAAAAAACAGACCTAATTTACATGTCTAATGTAAAATAACATGAAAAAACTAACTGCATTTGAATTTCAATTGTTACAAAAAGAAATGATTAAATAAACTGACAAATAAAAAAATAAGTGTTCAATTCAAGTTTAATGCTAAACATGAATTTCTAAACTACATAGAAATAGGAACAACGGTAGAAGAAGTGTTGTTCAAATCATTTGTTTGAATTGGTTGTTGACAGATATCTTGTATAATTATGGGAGCTTACAAATCGATGTGTCAGACAGTAGGAAATCTCATAAATGCCAGTTAAAATGTTATGCATGTTAGATCATAATGAGCTGTTGTGTGTTTGCGCAGTAGGTTTGCAGTTGTGTTGTATTGACCTTCGTGTTAGATTTTGATTGCAGTGGGTAGCTGGTTTGACCATCTCCCAGATAAGTGTAAGAGGAGCGATGTTCTGCTTGCTGTTAGAAACAAGTGAGCGTACACAGCACAATTTGCAGCTGTCAAATTCTTCTTTAAGTAATCCACAAATTTAAATATCAATAGTTTTGAAAGACCTTAGTCAACATCTTTGACCATATGCATGTTCAGTCATTTTTACTCTGACCCTCTCTCTCTCTCTCTGTGTAAGCAGGGGATACAACTCTTTTGTTTTGTCCCTGTGTTTTAAGAAAAACCACTCTTTCCTGCTTAGTCACTCTTGGTCCGTCTGTCAGTTTTTACTGATGTCAAAAATAGACCTTTTCATTCCTGTTTCTGCCTTCCTTCCCCTCCTTTTTGCTCTCTCTCACCTCTCTGTTCCACTTTAGCTCTGTCTTTCATAGGTGTCAGAAAGACGTTTGTGTGCTCTGAATGTGGAGTGGGGGTGATGTTTGGATGTTTTGAAGCACAACTGTCCAACTGCTTGAATACAGACGGAGGCCTATTGATTTCTAGTTTAAGAAAGGATCAGAAGCTAATGTATGGCCTGCTCACATGCAGAGAAAAGCATGCACATGAGCCTGTGCAAAGACCATGCTCATGCTTGCACAAATAAACAATAAAAGCATTTTAATTTCTGATGGCTTTCGTGGAGAATCAGGACCTTCACATGGAAGTAGAAGCAGCTGAACACACACACACACACACTCACGGGAGGGGGGAGGCCTTATTTTAGGTCATAGCAAAGGTAAAAAGTAAAACCAAGAAGTACAGTATGAATAAAGTCTTTCACTTTTGGAGTTTTCCCCCATCTG